>SNQJ01S0107342.1:0-29671 GCA_010110895.2 Picea sitchensis
AAAGTTAAAAATTACTGAAATAGACAAAATATTGATAGATCATAGACTATAGTAGATATTGATCAGTGATTCAATGATACATCATGAACTCCAAAAAAGATACATCATACATCATACATCATACAAATCAATCAAACTCAAAACATCATACTCATAGATGATAGAACATAGACATACTGATAGTCTGATACAGTGATACCGTATACAATGTACTTGATACAAATAACCCACAGAACAATGAGCATTCAAAGCATATTATCACAGGTTTGTCAACATGCATACACAATGCTCAAAGGAAAGGAATCGAATGAATGATCCATGTGTTGATGTCTTTAATATGTTTGCACAAATTCTACAATAAAACAGTGATTAAGCCCTCATATAGTGTTAAATTGAATGTGATGTTAGCATATTGAGTTAGTTCATTGCATCGTGTATTGCATTGATTTGTTTCCAGAGGTGCTTTGGATGTTAGGTCTATCAAAATGTTTCAAGAAAAGCAATGGAACAAAACTGAAAATTAAACCATTCATGTGAACCCTTGTACCATTATCACAAGTTCCAAAGAGTTGGAAGAAAACACCTTGTGTGCTTATGTGAGTTTAGGGAGAGATATTACAAGAATAAACTAGAATCAAATCATGTCAAAGAGTTTCCAATGGCAACGCTGTAAATGAAACCAGAATTAAGGTGTTAGGTCATTGGGGTTATAGACCAAATTGTTCATCAATATTCCTCATCGATTTGATTAAAATGCTTCTCAAGTTTTTAAATGTGTTAAAGTGTTGCCCAGATATATGGTATTTAAACACAAATTTAGCCACTGTCCATAATTGTAAACCCTCATCACTAGCACCAGAAAATGACACAGAGACCTCACACATTCAGGTGTCTAAATGAATTGAGGAAATTTTCATAAAGCTTCCAAACTTAGCCAGAGCCTAGAGGACTTACTTGTGAACTGGGCGATGGTTGCTGGCTACCAGGCTGCAACATCCCACGGTGACAGTGAAATGAAACAGCTAAAAGACAAGGGAAAACCCCTTTTTAACCTCCCGCAGGCTCTTTTACAAAGGACATGCTTTTAGATGGTGTCCGACACGGTTTTAGATGGTGTCCTGAGGCGATGACACATGTTGAAGCAGTGTCCGACATGGTTTTAGGACGTGTCCTGAGGTGATGACACGTGTTGAAGCAGTGTCCGACATGTACCATAGCGTGTCATCATAGTGACATCGCGGATACGAACACTTGGCCCATAAGGGACGTGTCAGATGACTTAGGTGAGAAGATGAATCTATGGAGAACTGCTTTTGTTCTCTATCTGTTGCTTATCTTTTTTTAATAAAACTACTGCAAATTGTTACTTTTTTTTAACTGGGGAAATTAGCAACTACTCGGGCACGTACTCGGGTGACATGTGGTCGTGTTATTCGACTACTACCACTATAACTGTAGGCATGCCAACGCAGCCCCTCATGCGGCACACAAAGCTAGTTGAGGGTTTCAAACCGGTGACTTCACATAACAGAGTGCCTTAACAATACACTCCATCACCAACTATTTTACACCCTAGGCGCTGCAAATTGTTACTTTATTTCTTCTTTATAAATTAAATAAAATTATATTAATGTCCACTGATGACCAAAAACAGGTTGATGGGACTTCGAAAATACAAAAACAATAATAACAAAATTTAGATAGCCTAGCACATCTCCTCCCTAAAAGACAAAACTCCTCCCTAAAATACAAAAGAAACTAACTAAGTCCTAGGTATGCGTGATTCAGTTCATTGGTACTCACTAGATCAATTTCTTTCTTATATAAAACTATGGAAACCGAGCACTTTGTTATTCTTCTATGGTCATTTTTATGTGAAATAGTCATCTTATTCCAGTGGTTCAGGACAAAATATTAATTCTCAATAATATTGAGAGATTCTATGCAACACCAAGAGAGGTATATCATTGAAATCCATAATTTCCTTCATCATGTCCAGAAGAAAACTATAATCCATTTTTACTTATGTACATGATAGGCATATTCAATAGAATACAAGTTTCATTGAGTTTGTTAGAAGGCAAGGAAGGCTGTCCCTCAATTGTTTTATTGTATATGCTTGGAGCTTAGGAATTGACATCAAGTTGTCTTTTATTGGGGTTATCACTTTGAAAAATATGATCCATGTAAGTGCACAGAAAGAACCAAGGTATCCTCTAGTCTAGGTGGGGGATGATTTCTGTTACTTCACATGTGTTTATTTAATGCTTATAAAATAAATGAAAATGGTGAAAAGGCAATAACATCCTCTTTTATTTATTACTATAACATTTGAAAAAAAGGATGAAGTATTATTCATCTTACTTGCAATATTAGTAAAAAAACGAGTTGCAAGCCTCAACGTTTATTAAATATTATTTAATGGTGCGATTTGCACATCTTTATTATGAATTGCTTAGAAAAGAACCCCACACACAGTTCAGGAAGTGCATCTCTTTCTCTCTTGGTTTAAAAAAGCATGTCAAATCTAATGTATACTATTCACCCTTGGCAGGTTCAGCATGGGTTATGCTTGTTATTGCACAGTTTGTAGGATAGGTTTAGTAGCCTGGAGGTAAGACTCAAACTGGCGTAACAGGAGCTTCCCCACCCACTGTCACCTCGATGGGGAGCTCTTTCTATTCAGGGTGGCTAATCCCAAGGGAGACGTCCCTAGTAATCTGGGGTTCTGAAGGAAAAGGATCAAGGGTTTAAAGCTCAAAGGTTAAGGTAAGCTTTTCCTTCACAGATTACTGCCAAATGGATAGTCAAAAGAAGGTATTCCACTGATAAGGGCACCTATTTGCGAGACAAGACAAAAATAAAGCTAAAATATGCCACAGTGGTTAGTACTTCAATTGTTAATGACTATCTTCAAAATATATATGAGCAATGATAAATGTAATTATTGACGAAGTCAACGATTGCAATTAAAGCTTATGGTTTATAATATTACTTCTTCAATAAATACAAAATGATACTTGCATTCAATGTATAAAATCAATCCTTATTATATCACAACGCAATAGAAGTGCTCATACATAAATATTGTTGCTGCGTCACTATACCATTTTAAGGGTGACGTCAGCCCTAATCCATGTACGTTTTGCTGATTAAGCCTATGAAAATAACCAATACCTCAAAGTCTATCAATGGATGACAATGCCACAACGTTTTAAGGCAAACAAGGGTTCAAAATAGGTGTGACGTCATCTTAGGGTTAGTGTTAGGTTAGCTAGACAATAAGGTGAACGTTTTGCTTTTTAAGCCAATGAAATTGCTCAACACTTGTATGTCTATCAATAGATGACTCAGCTGCAACTTTTCATACTAAGCAAAGGTTAAAAAGAGGCAAGACGTCATCAAATAGTTAGGGTTAGTAAAATCGCTAGGGTTAGTTAGGGTTTCAATTCAAGAATGTTTGAAAGATTGTTTTAACTTGGAAAACTCCACGTTGCAATTTTAGACTAGTGCCTTGGGTTAATGGAGTCAAAGAGAGAGGCTAAAGGCTTGGAAAGATTTAAACCTAAGGAAGGGAGAGTTAGGTTTAATGGTGCTGCAATGGCAGGGCCACTAAATCAAAACCCTAAGGGGAGGAGGCTCATTCCGGTGTAGCTAAATCTAGGCCTCATGCTCCTCCCTCTTTCCTTAAAACTGTTTGGCAAAAATGGCTAGCTATAAAACATAAATCTATGGCTGAAAAGTGTTGTTTGGGGGCAAGGCTTTTCAAACCCTAAGAGTCAAACCCTAGGTGTAAAACTAATTAGGCCTAGGACGTCTTCTTTCTTCAATTTATGTTTCAAACTAACTCAACAAGGCTTTCAAACCCTAAGAGTCAAACCCTAGGGTGTAAAATAAATTAGGCCTAAAACGTTTTTTTTCTTCAATTTATGTTTCAAACTAACCTGGAGAAAGAGGAACTAGTGTAGCAATGGCTAGGGCTAGGTTCTTCTTAATCAAATGGCTAAACAAGTCTTTATCATGGGGACATAAAGCAAGTACCTATCAGTGCTTGCTCCCAGGTTTTAAATGAATTACATAAAAATAACAATAAATCCATGCATGTACACCAACCAACCATTCAACTAAGAAGTTTTGTATGAGAAAACACTTACAAAATCCAAGATGAGCTTAATAAACCCTAGTTGTACACCTTCCAATGATAAAACACCATATGCATGCCAGATAACTTTCTCCAAGAGTAGGTGCCTCAACTCCAACACCCAAAAATCAAGACAAAAGACTAAAAGTATCACTCTTGTGAGAGCAAGTTATGCGCTTATGTCGTACGAGTCTAACGCCCACATTATATCATCCAAGTTCTGTCCGGCCTACAAAATAGGTCATTAAAATGGCCACTCAACATTATCCTAATATTTCATACATTAAATGCTGTCAAAGTAAAGAGCCAAAAGGGAGACGCCGAAGCCCTCCTCGTGGAGACGCTAGCCCTTTGGGCATCAATGATCTCGGCAAAAACGCACTTCTCCGAAATTCCCGAACCCCGCCACATAAAGCAAACAAGCTCAAAGACACCGCCACACTGCCTAAAAACTACCAGCCCCTTCGATGGCGGCCCATCAATGTCATCATCTCATCTGCAGGGGGTGATACCCCTTAGGTCGATCTTTGCCAAAGTGTCCCGGTGAGGGCATCCTTCCGCCTTCTTCATGCAAGGGCTTATCATGACGCTGGTTCCGCTTCTCCGCCATCCCAAAGAACTATCGATGGGCTCTTCAAAATTCCATGGAGGTCCGAAGCTAATCATTTCTCCCCATGTGTGTACTCTGGCCCTGGTACCGGCCCGTCTGCATGGTCCCAGACATAACAAACCACGCCTCCACAGTGGGCTCCATCACCCTAGAGATCATAGCAATGTAAATCATATCTCATCATTGTGTTATCAAATATATGCATGAAATCCCTAACATATCATCTAAGAGCTCAAAGATATTACAATACCCACGATGCACAAAGCTAAGGAACCGACAGAACAACCCATTGGGCTAATACCCACAAGAGATAAGCCTCAAAAAGATCATTCAAGCCATGTTTCTAATGAGATATGGCTTTTAGGGATGTCCAATCATAGTAAGACCACATGTGTGTCGCCCATCTGGTGGGTGCCTTTGTAGGAGCAGGCCGCACTGGCCATGGATGATTACTTTTTTCCAAGCCCCATTGCCTTCACTTTTCTTTTTATTGCTTTTTCTTTTTATCGTAGTTATTCGGGATTAGAGACCGCCTTGGCTTGGTGGCCAGAAATGACAGCGTTACCCACCCAGATTCATAAAATGATAAGTAATGGGTCATGATGAGACCTTCCTTTGGCTATGTAAATCAGAGGTCATCGCCTTCCTGGCTTGGTGACCGATAGTGGCAATGTCATACCGCTAAATACCTATGAACATAATGGGTCGGCCGTGATGAGACCTCCCATCCTCTTCAAGAAGGTCTTGTTTTATTTTTATCACTTTCTTTAGGGTCCCTTTTAGTTTCTTATCGAGAGGTTTTTTATTGTTTTCTCGGGGATCCCTGGGCGTTGCATCTCTAGGTTTTATTTCTATGGATTTTATCTTTTACCAAATGCTTTTACCCCGGCCTCAGCCCTTTCTTCCCTACTGGGCAAATGTAACCTCTTCGAAGGTCATCCTGGTGGCTAGGACTAGGGAATGGGATGACAGCTTGGCAGGGAAGATGTAAAATGATACATGGTGGTTTGACGATGGCTCTAATTCCTGCGCTTCTAACCAAAACCCATAGTATGAATATCAGCTTAGGTCTTTTCAATCAATCACCCTTAACAAATGGTCATATATCCAAGGCCATCGTAAATGAAAAGGAACCTAATGTATATATATAAGAAGGTTATAACAATCAAATATGAAGCTATAAGGCTCATGATACCTCGTAATTCAATTACTCAAGGAGTAAAGAAAATCCTCCTCATGCCTAAAGTGTAGGATGGAAGTTACACGCTGGCTGCACAAAATCAATAAAGAAAGATGGGCCTCCAAGCATGCTCCAAGTCAATCCCGCCTTCAGATGCCTAGGACCATGTGGGACTCGAGACATGATCTCCCAGTTAACCCTAGATATCGGGATAAATACTGCTTTACCAAACATTTGGAGTTTTATGAGTAGGCAGGGTAATATGCCTCAAGTATGCTTAAATTTTACCAGGCTAAAATTTTGTAGGTTATCACCAAACGGGATACTTCCACACTTCAAAATTATATTCGTACCGGGTTTCTGAATACAAATAAATCAGAACCATGACTATTAATATTTTCGGGCAGCTCCCCTAAAACAACAACGCCCAACTTCTTTTGACTGTAAACAATGATGACATACAAAAGTGGTGCTCCTTTTGCTAGGAAGTTTGTCAAAGATGAGTTTGTTTTGGATAAAATAGATAAGGAGATTTTGATTCGTTCAGATATCCAATTCACACCTGGTGGATGGTGTGTAGGGAGCCTAGAGATACTTTTTCCAAACATTCATACCAAGATAGGATTCTACTTCATTCTCTGATAAAAAAGATAAGTGTACTGGAGGATTGTATCAAAGACAGCTAGTCATGGAGGCAACTTCCGACCTTGCATAGTTAAAGGCTACTCTTTGATTCACTTATCACCAATAGTTCCCACAAGTACACGGGCGTTCCCTGAAATTATGGTAACGATTGGCATCCCTCACAACAATTTCTCGGTCAATGATTTTGGATATGAATTTGGTGGCAGTATGACAGTCATAACACACACACAGACTATTCATTACTTGAAATGTTATCCCATGAGATGTGCTAATAAGGCCAAAAACAACAGCTAGTTTCTCACTACAGCAATTGTGAGCATGTTTGTTTTGTTGGAGATCTCCGTCATTGAGCACAAACTTGTTCTCAGGTACATACCCTGCTTCCTTGATTTCTTTAGTTAATCTCTCTAATTTAGCCGAAATCTCATATGTCTATGGGTGTAACCTGTCTCCAACAAAGATTGCATGCACCTTGTGCTTGGTCTCAACCCAGCTACGACCTGTTTCTTTTTTCACCCTTATCTCTTTCATACTATTTCACACCTTTTTTTGGATCATCCAACCATCATGCTGCCACATAGATATTTGATAGTAGCACATAAGTTGTTGAATGTTGTGGTTCCAGGGAAACAATACATTGAGCTGCATGCTTTCCTAGCAACAAATTTATAGCTAAAACTGTGAAACCAAATCAATTAGTGCAATATTAAATAATATAAAAACAAGATTTCATTTAGATCAAGGAATATGGATTGATTGAATTCAAGCAATGAAATATCATCTTATTTTCCGTAAAAAGTTACATGTCCAAGCTTGAATTCAATCAATCCATACTCCATATGAAAGTTTCCTGTTGAACACTTGCCCATCATCAAAATTACAAAACCCTTACAAGATTGATTAAACTATGATTCCAAAAGATCAAGGTGGTTGCAATTCTTTTGCAGTTGAATCATCAGATTTTCAGCTTTGGTTTTAGGCCTGTGCCTGAGATAGATGAAATAGATTCTGTCAAATTCTCAACCCTCAATCTAAGGAAATAACATGCAATAGCTACTGTGACCCATTGCATAACTCTAGACAAACAAAATCTCATGTTGAAATGCTTGAGTACTACTCTTAGAGATGTGAACCGAATTGCAGGTTTAACTTACCATTTTCTTCTTTATTTTGCAAATAAATCTCAAGTGTTTTATTGGCCAAATGATCTTGTATTTGTTTCTGATGTTCTGTCATGTCTGCATACAAAATTATATCTTTTTTCCTGTGGAGGGACCTTCTCTAAACTTTCTTTCATCCTCACTTAAAGAATCAAAATGGAAGCTTGAAATTACCTGGAAAAGTATTTCTTATCAATGTCCAGTCCAAAATTCAAATACAGCGACCAAAAGACAATAAACTGCTTAGATTTCTATCCATAGCATAATAAAAAGGTATAACTACTTGAACTCTTCTTTTCTCTTCAATTTCTTCCTGCTTCATCCCATTACTTTGTTTCCCAAACAGATCAAACTCCAAAATAAAACAAAATATAATTAGACATCTGAATGCAGAAAAGCCTTTTTAGTTACCCTAGAAGGTTTGATCCTTCCAAACATCAGAAATAAGGATGAATAAATCTCACATCTTATCCTACTAGCCCCCCATAAAATAAAAAGATGATGATCCTCCTTGATGCATGTGAAAATAGTGAGATAATAGGCTATTTTCTGGATAAAGCATCGACACAATTGATACATGCTAGTTCTGAATTAGCATTATATCATGAACAACTCATAAAACTAGTTTGGGTGCTACTCTCATGTGCTTTTTGCCAGTCCTATGACGTACCAATCTGTGTTCTCTATTCACATTAATGTTAAGCAACCCAAATAATCCTACTTTTGAATTAGTGTTATACCCTGAATGGCTTGTAAAACTGGTTAGTGTGCTACTCTCATGTGCTTTTTACCAGTCCTAAAGTACCAGTCCATGTTCTCTATTCACAATAATGTAAAGGAACCCAATAATCAAAGATAAATAATGCGTAGGGCGTGTTGTATGGAGTAGAATACAAGTGACTTTAGTTTACAAACTCACCAGAGGTTGGCCGCAATATAAACTGATTAATATTGGTAATTAGCTAATTATTTGGGGGTAACTTTTGTATCCCTTGAAAATGAAATGGCCTCTAACAAGCAAACAATACCATATATAATACAAATATTTCACCATCATTTATCCCACTTAACCGAGAGCCCATGCTTCAGGTAAGGATAAATGGTATAACTGATGAAAAGGCACATTGGGGCAAAGAATCTGATCTTTTGTGTACTGTACTCAAGTCTCAGAGATGACTGGTATAACAAGGAATTTCAATAACAATCCAATCAAGGAAGTTTTCAGAAGTGGTTAATGCTATCAAAACGTCAGTTTCAATACATCGGCAATAAGAAAAGAAGTGTCAAATAATAATACACAAAATCTAACCATGAAAATTGCGTTGAAGCTTACATTTGACCTGAAAAATAAGTATTTCTTATGACAGGCTGTAGCATATGAAGAATACAAGACAAGCATAACACCCAAAAGTTAAGTTTCATGAAGTTGTAGCAGAGCCAAGTTAAAACATTATAAAACCTGCATATGAAGGTTCAAAACGAAAGTTTAAGAGGATTTCCAAGGACTTATCATTAAGCATAATAACTGCCATAATTCAAACAGAATAAGCAAAATGCCACTCTAGATAGGTCATGAACAAGTAGAAGAGATAATATATTCCAGATTTGCAACTGAAGTCAACATGGTCTTACCAAGGATGGTGGTTGTCTCAGTACAGTGTAGTAAGACAACTCATTAACCTAATCAAAATCTAAAAGTGACAGAACAAGAGCATTCAATAGCTGCAACAAGATAAAGAGAAAAGAAGGTCCACTGGCATTCAATCTATCAAAGCCATGTTGAAACATGGAACTTAGAATAACCATAGAAACAGTTAGAGATGCTCAGAAGCCATTATTTCATTCCTGTAATGTTAGTAGCATGCACTCATGCATCACACCCGATATTGTTCATTGCAAGGTAAACACCCTAGAACTCATTTTGAATACAATAGTTTCTCTTGTGAAAAGCCTTGAGGTAATAATCTTCAAAATCATAATTTGATGTTTTGATAGGCGCAAATAAATCATATCCCCAGACCATGTTAATTAATTATGTTTAACTCCAATTTGCTTGTACTTTTGTGACTTGCATCATAATATGCAGACCAATAACACCAAAGTAAGTTGTACAAATGGAAGACCCAGATTTATTAGTGAACAACATTGTTCTAGCATCACATGTGACATGGATAACCATGAAGGGAGTGTCATAGCATGAAACCTGAGTTTATGCTTGTACCTAACAAGGGACCTAAAAATGAGTTATTTGGAAGCACAGGTGTGGGGTTGACTATTTCCAATGAGGATCAGAGGTTTGAGATGATGGGGATAGCCATGTTGCTATTGTTGGATGATTTTTTTGTTATTAAACCTATTTTGATTCATTTCTTACAATCCAAAAGGTATGTTGACCCTATTGAATCTTGGATGAAATCAGTCCTCAGGGATGCAGATCTGCAGATGTGTCAAAGTTCAGCATTTATTTTCGAATATGAAAAGAATGGAGTTCCACTCATGATTGATAGAAGCTGGACGACAGAAAGACCAACGTACTGTTGGATGCAACTGACAATCTCTTTGTTCTAGTTTACAATCAAGCATAAAGGAAGTACGACTTCACTCAGCATTTTGGATTATTTATGTTAAGAGAAGGATAAGTTGTATATTTAAATAAGTTGGCTGACAGAACAGTAGTTGTTTTACAAGTTTTGTTTATGTGTCCATGTATGTTTTCAATAAGTGCTAATTAATAGCACAATTTTTCTACAAGTGACATGTTGTATCATGGCTTGTTATCCCCTGAAGCTGAATTTTGTCAAGTTCTGAGTCTGTTATGAAAAAGGAAATGATAAGGTTATTCAATCATCAATTTCAATTTTTCTAATTGCTTCTGCATTTTTGTCAATAGAGTCAAAGTATAGGTCTAAGGTCACCCCATGTGAGACCTTTAATCATTTTTATGTAGTACAAGTGAAGAAGACAGATTTGCAGATCATAGGCTCAAAGATTCGAAAATATTCAAGGGAAGCATAGCATGTGCCCAACATTAATTTTGTTGCGGGTGCAGAACGATTTCATAGATGATGCAAGCTTAGTGAAGACATAGATATGTGTCATGGTCATCCCATCATGGTCAACAGGGCCAGGAAATAAGAATATGCAGAGGAAGATGCAGTTCTTGGTATGATAAACAAGAGATTTCTAAGGTTTTCATGCACCCCACAGGGAGTATGCTGTCCCTATATATGGAGCCTCTGTTACCACATAAAATGGCATGTCTCTCAAAAATTTTTTTGGGTTTCATGAACTGGTGCTGGCAGAAGTCCAGGGTTGTGAGATAAATATGATGGCTGATTACGAATTTGAAGACTACTGCATGATGTAGTAGGATGTGAATATTAACCCTACCAATTTTTACAGGAAAGTTTGACTGCAGGAAGGCAGGGAGTGCATTTTTATTGAGTGGGCAACAAAGGTGAAATTAAGGTTTGAGGCCACTTTGGCAGGTCGATATCTTGTAACTTATGACCTAACTGGAAAATCTTAGGTCATAGGAGGGTTCACCATGCAACATACAACAACACCGCATCATTTTTTTGCATGATAAACATACACAGAGGATGTGTTGTGCATTTTCAAAATCCCTTTCCTGCAAATTTACAACTCTGATTAATATAGCTAGTTTTAATGAAATATTGAATTACAGAAGATTCCAAGGCTAAATTTGAATAAGTGGAAATGTGGAAAGTCCAGACATGATCCAAGCAATACCTAGCAGCTTTTAGAAAATTTAGCAACTTATGTAGGCTCCGGCATGCATTTTGGTGAAACTGGTTGCAATATTGTCCAAGGCATGGGAAACAAGCCAAAATCACTGACAATGCCATTTTGGGAGACCTGTATCTACCACCAGGCAACATTGTGGGAAAATCTGACATCTGGGTATTGTTGGGAAGTTATGTTATTGTAGGATGGCATATTTGGTTCTCCCAAAGCATGCATATTGTAGAGTTGGTGTGCATATTCTTGAGGCATGCAAGGTTAATTTTACAGTGTGTGAAATTGGCAGAGGATGGTATTTTCGCACAACAGAAAATTTTAAGGTTGAATATGAAAATATGACACTGGGAAGGCCGAGTATGTCCTTAGACTCAACAATTAAAAAATCATAAGTCGGAATCTCTATGAGGCCTTGGTGTGCATTATGGAGAAGACATGCGAAACTGGTAAATTTTATGAAATTGTCATTTTGGCATGTTTATGGTAAACAATTGGAGGCAGTTGTGAGAATTTTATAAATGTGATTTGGTAGACAGGCTAAGATACTTCATCCATGCACTCAAATTTCTTCAAGAGGGCTCTTGTATGGTACGACATGCATGTCCCTGAGCCGTAGCAGGTTGACGTGATACTCTCTTTTTGTTTCTAGAATTGCCCGAATGAACAGTTGAATTTTTAGGCATTTAGATGGAATTCCAAGCATGAAAGATGGTGTAACATGAAATAATGCATGTTAGGATTAATTCATACGATATTAGGAAGGCATGTACTACACAGGCATTGCATTTTGCTAGCATGAAGTGCATTTTGCACTAGGATATTTTCACAGGCAGTGAGTCGATTTGGGGATGCACAACAAGGATTTCGAATGATTAATTCATGGTTTGAGGAAGGAGTATGGTTGAAGGTAATGATACATATGAATGACCTTTCACGCATTACATGGTAAGGCATGGTTGGACATGATGACGTGGCAGACCTTCAATGATCCAAAAGACCTCAAATCATGAAAAAGACCTAAATCCCGGGCAGATCCATAAAATGAGTAATAGAATAATGACATGGTTGATGAAACTTATATTAAGGATGAATTGGTTACTTATTTAATGCCTATATTCACATGGATGATGAGCGAGCCAAAGTCTCTCTTGGAAGAAGTGTTTTCAAAGATTGAAAGGAGGAGATCACATTAGAATGAAGAATGGGGTGTAGAGCTCATTTCAAGGAGTTAGTTAGCCATTGGCTCTGGTGATCGAATTCTTGGAGGGTTAGATCATCTATGGCTTTGTCAAGATGATGAAATTGAAGCTATGACGTAAAACTAGAAACAAGATAGATCAATCTATCCTAAGTGGAGGATTCCTAGGGTTTTGAATCCTATGGCTAGTAATACGACTATTTTTTTCTTCAATGTTCTGAGGATGATGTAACCATTGTACTAACTTCCATCTCTCTTTGTCATTCTATAAATCACCTACTATATGAAGTATTCCTATTAGAGTTTGTTTATGGATTAGTCTCGCTCTATATTTTACTTGGAGAGCTATATCTTCCTTGGGAGTTTGATTGACGTATGCTGCAGTGGCAAGACTGCTTTGTTTCCTTATGTTTTCTTTGTAAGAGATGAAGGATCAATGATGTTGATTATTGGATTATTATCTAATGATATCTTAGATGAAAAATATTGCTGCTTATTCTACTTGCATGATCCATTGACTGTCTATAGTTGTATGAAGATTCTATGTTCTACATTCTCTTCATTAAGTGTTTATGCAATATTTGATTGACATTGGATCACATGACTTATATTTTAGATCCTCGTGTGAAATGTTATCCATTTCACATTCAAGGCCCCTTTGTGCAACTGGAAACTCTGTTACCCAAAGATTAAGGAATTGGTCCTAATAGATCCCTCCACCAAAAATTTAGATTATGTACTTGTATTTTCATGAATCATGTTGAATATATAAAGAATTAGAGATGCATAGAATTTAATCAAAGATACCCCTATTGGGATGGAAAAACACTAGCTCAAAAGTGAGAGGATAGGCTACTGTGGTGACAGTGGACAACTCTCCCACATAACATCAAGGTTGTCCCTTCTACATCAAGGACTTGATAATTAAAGGTTCATTTTGAGGGTAACAAAGCCTTCATGCATGAAGCATAAGCAAAGAATAATAAACTGAAGATGAGGACATGGAGGAGATACATCTGTAGTTTCAAGGTCAAAAGACTCATGAAGAAGGAGACAACAGGGTTGACTACCATCCAATATGGGTTACTCCACGTGCTTAAAGAGCAAAGTTTAAAGGAGAAAGAATTAACTTATAAGACAGGTTCTGTACTCCTCCAAAGTTCTTGGCCATTTAGGTACTGAAAACACAGCTAACTGAAGGTATGTGTATTGACCCAAATTAGAAGAAGTAGCTAGGTCTATAAGAGAATGGATACTTTGTTGTAATAACAAGCCCAAGAATAGGAAGCAAGGACTATATAATCCATTATTGTAACTTACACATGGAAAGGGCATATCCATGGATCATCTATAGGTTTTCCAAGGACAACAGGGTACAACCATTCTTCTGTGAGAAGCCATTGAGTGATTTAGTAAAACTCCAGGTAATTTTGATGTGTTGTAAAAGGCTATCAGTTAACTGTACAAAAAGCTTATTTTTTGCATTGGTTTGGATGCAGTTTGGTATACCAAGGACCGTTATTTCTGATAGAGATACAAGATCCCTTAATACGTTTTAGTCTACATTATGAAAGAAGATGGATACAAAACTAAAGATATTGACAACCTTCTATCCAAAAACTAGATGGTCAAACAAAGGTGGAAAATAATATTGCAACTTTTCGTATGGTTTATCCAAAGTAGTATAGGTTCTCGGGATGAAAATATGATCCACATCTAAGATTCTAGTAGCAATATGAGCAAGGCGCATCAATGTGTGTCCCTTTGAACTATTTTGGATATTTATCTCCATCTTTAGGCATTTTGTATATGGGCAACGTGGATGAGCAAAGGAAAATCCCTTTTATGATGCGTTGAAGGTAGCAAAATTCATTGATAAAATAAGGCTGATCCATTTACAAGTTCAATAACGATTGAAGGAAACACGTGAAAAGTACAAGTCTAGGCATGGCCAACACATTATAGAAAAAATATTCAAGGCAAGAGACTAACCTATCACATGTATGAACAAAGTGTCAGCCAGGAGCATGGAAGAATTTCAATTCCTTGAGATATGGACCTTTCAAAGGGTTATAGTAGGTAGGAAACAATACTTAGAGGCTCACTTTATGTCCATATTTGCACATTTACTCAGTGATGAGTGTTGAAAATATGAAACTATATGAACTATCCATGCTTGATGAAGAAAATGAGGGGCAAGTCTTACCTTCCATAGAAGATTTAGCACTAGATGCACAAGAAGAGTTAACAAAAGATAAGGTTTTATAGAGGAATACCATAATGACCAGAAAGGGTTAGCAAGAATTTTGGAAGATTATGTTAAAAGGCTAACTACTAATAGAAAAGCAAAGTGGTGCTCCAAGGAGAAAGTTGAGGAAATGTTTCATTCCTTTCCAAAGTTTTGAGATGAAAAGTTATCCAAAATGGGGAGGTATGATTTGGATTACACGAAAGATATTTATTTCCTCGGGTTTCTAGGCTATGTGAGGTGTTACTGTGGTGTTCCAAAACCCCACAAATGTTGAAAGGAACGGATAACATTAGAATGAGTAATTGTTGCCTCGCTAAGTTCCCTCACCTTCCCAAAGTTAGTAATTTGATAACATTAGAGCGTATCCTTAAGAGACTAAGGAAGTAAATTGCAAGTCAAGGAATGATTAATAACACCTCAAATTGAAATAAAATCTGCATCCTTTTACAAATATGTGATTAAATTCAAATAAAAAGTAGTTGTAAATTGCATAAAAATGAAATAATGCATGAAAAGTGATGTGGAATCTGTACTATGTTTTGGGCACGCAACATGTTGCAACTCTAAATTGAAAGATGCCTAAAGAAAGTGTAGAAAACAACAAGTACAATAGGTTGTAATGGTTGTTCTATAAATGCTAATTAAAATGCCATATTTTGTTTTTAGTTTTTTTATGCTTTTCTAATGCACACAAATTACAAAAGACATATAGTTTCTCTCTTATTATAACATAAAAATGAAAGGACAAAACTAAAGGACAATGAAAGAAAACACCTAATCTATGCCTTTATGCTTTGTGATGCAAACAAAATCATAGAATTAAATAAGTTTTCTTTTTTGAATGATTAAATACTCTTAGAAGACTGATTGATGACTTATGAAGTCAAATTATGCATGAAGAAAAGAGAGTAAGGTAAACGATAATGTTTTAAGTCTTATTATTTAGATTCTACTGCTGCAATAAAAAAAGTAAGAGAGAGAGAGAAATGGATGTTCTTACAATCAAAACACATGAAAATAGTCGCCAATAAAGTAGTTGATTTGTCTTTATTATCAAGGGTTGTAGGAAGAACAAAATATTTGACATGTAGGAACACACCAACAAATCTCCAAGATCTTGGGGAAGCCAAGATTTTACAACTCCTCCACATTAGATGGGATAGTTACAATCACAATGTTGAAATGAAGAAGTCCAATTGTCACATGTGCTTGATGCTAGCTCTCAATTACACCCTATCAAGAAAAATAAAATGGAATCAATGAAAAGGCATACAAGACTGATTAATCACTCTCCCTTTTCCATTGCTTGTACAATGTTTTATAGAGAGGGAACAATCTAAGAATAGAGAAAATAGAATAACATGGAATGTGTCCAAAAATAATCCAAGAAGATCCCTAAGTGAAGCGCTCCCCTCTAGGTCAAACGTGGAAAGTCTAGGCTCATGCCCGCTGATATTATGGTAGCTTGGAGGAAGTGAACCTCTATTGTGACCTATGACGAGATTAGAATATTCCTAAGAAAGCAAAGAAGTAAAGAAAACCCTAGACAAGATGTCGACCGCAGAAATATAATTAATATGAATTAATTAGTACCCGAAGGAGAAGTCGGCCCAAAGAAGTCCGCCGTAACCACTATAAATACCATTATTTCACATTCTCAATTGCAAAATATGTTTCTCACTGCGGTGCAATCTAGTTACGCTATGCAACAAGTTTCCGGGAAGGTGTTAAAGGCTTCGGTGGACTATCTCGACGCCTTTCGTTTCATTCTTTGCTTGGCATTAGCCTTGCTCGGCTTTTTATTGATTGCTACCATTATTCTTTTCTCTATCAAGGTCATGGTGTTTTGGGAGGGTGGCTTCTACTTAGTGGTTAAGTAGGTGACAAGGGTATCATTAATGGTAAAATGAGCACAATCTTCTATATTCTAATAGGTTATGGGCCCACACCTCCTTCATTCATCCTAAAACACCGGAAGGAAGCATAGCCGCTTAGATATTGAGCTTCCTGAGGAACTCAGCCACAGGTTGGGCTTTAGCGGGAGCAACTTCCAAGACACTACCGCGGGTTACTAGCAGAAGCAGCTTGTAGAAACCTCTAATCTCACCCAACACACCTTTTGGTGGGATGGAGCATCTTGCTCAAGGAGAAGATATTCAGGTGCGCCCTAGTTCAACGCACCTTGGCTCTCTTAGAAGACAGAAACCATGAAGTTGAAGTTTTGGATCAAGGCATGACCAATTACCAATCAAACGAAGACATGGGCAAACGATCAGTCTTTACACTACTCAACACTCATGACCGAACGCATTGAAGATGACAT
The DNA here is from genome assembly GCA_010110895.2 of Picea sitchensis. Classification (NCBI taxonomy): domain Eukaryota; kingdom Viridiplantae; phylum Streptophyta; class Pinopsida; order Pinales; family Pinaceae; genus Picea; species Picea sitchensis. Next base: position 17,271 of record SNQJ01S0107342.1, read on the forward strand.
GGATAATTGATAGTGGTGCTTCTAGGCACATCACAGGAGATCAAGCCAGAATCTCAAATCTAAATGAGGTAAAGAAGACATCGCACAAGGTGGAGCTTGGAGACAAAAGCACCACCCCGTCGAAGGATTTGGACAAACCTCAATCAAATTGGAATCAGGAAATCATGTTCACTTAAGAAATGATTTATATGTACCGTTTAGAAAAAGAATTCATCGATATCATGTTGACAAAGGAAACATAATAGCTTCCGTGGATGGAAAGGTGTTATCATGGCATAAAGACTCCAACATAGAGAATGCGAAGTTATTGGAAGTCATGAAGGAAACCTCAGAGGACTACTAGAATAGAATGAAGAAGCTCTCATACATGATGAAGTCAACCCTAATGATTTTACATAGAAGGTAGTTTGCTATTAATTATCAAGAATTACCTTTTATCAAAAAAGATGGTTGAAGGAATACCGCACTTCAGTCTGCTACTACGAAGGAATTTAGAAAAGGACATGCTCTCAAGAATATCAAGAAACAATCTTACAGTAGCAACAATAGATTCAAGGAGATCTTTAGATCTAATACACTCTCGACAAGCGTTTATGGTCCAACAATGCCACCAAGTCTCTAGAGGATTCCTCTCACTGCACTTCATAGATGACTATTCAAGAAAGACTTGGTTATACCTATTGAAGACAAAAGAAGAAGTATTTAGCAAGTTTCAAGAGATTCAAAGCGAGATAGAAAACCTCACTTAATAAGAAGATCAAGACCCTCAAGAACGATAATGGAGGAGAATACACCAAAGGAATTTGTTGCATTCTGCAAAATCTAGGGATTAGGAGGAAGTTGATTGTTCCTCATAATCCCTTCCAATAAATGGTAGAAGCAGTAAAGAAAGGAAGAACGGATCTATCGAAGAGATAGTAAAAGTTTCCGTATTGAATGATCAAGGTCCATGTTCTTATGGGAGAAGCAGCAATGACAATATATAGAAACGTAAGTCCTCATCGAGATATTGAAGGACATGATACCAGAAGAAGCTTTATCATGTAATAAACCTAATGTGGAAAACCCAAGAATATTTGGATGTGTACTACTCTCATATCTCTAAGGATAAAAGGAATAAACTATAACCCTCAAGAAAGAAGGTTGACTATTCATGGATACGGCGATTCATCCAGTTTATAGAATATTTATTCCGTAACAACACAAGATCAAAGTTGAAGTGCAGACGAACGCTCAATGAAAGGATGGTTCTTCGAAATCCATCGGGCAAATTATAGCGTAAGAAGAGCCTGAAGAAACTAATGAAGAAAACACAGAAAACTAAAATGACGAAAAGGAACAACCTCCCCGATCATCCTATGGAGTCATGTGAAAACAATGATTCAGATATAGTACCTAAGACAAAGAAAATACCACCAAACTTGGATTGAAGCCACATTACAGGATGTAGAAAGAATCAAGGTTCTATAAGGAACATTCAGGAAGAGTAAAGACCCAAAAGATTCTCGTTATCCGGGAAGATATGACTAAGCTTCTAGATGAAGAACCTACCACATTTAAAGAAGCAGCTCAAAAGGTAATGTAAAGAAGCTATGATGGAAGAGCATGAATCCATTATGAAAAAATGAGGGATGGGAAATTTCAGGACTCCAAAGAAAAATCCTGGTACTAAAATGGGTATACAAGTTCAAACATGCAGCAGACAAAAGCATGGATAAATACAAGGCAAGATTCATAGCCAAAGGATTCTACCAGAAGGAGGGAGAAGATTTCATGATGAAACTCTTGTTCTATGTATAAACATAATTTCTATCGAGCTATCATATCTCCACGCTTCCATGGGATGGAACTTACACTAGATCGATGTAAACTTCTTCTCAATGGAGAAATGGAAGAAGAAGTATATATTGAACAAATCAAGGGTTTGAGGTACATTCAAAAGACACTCAATGTATTGAAGAAATTTATATGGATTCCGGCGTAAGCTCCCACTCGCTATGCTAGAATGGACAACTATCTAACAAGACTTAGCTTCTCCAAGTACGCAGATCCAAACTTTATTACAAAAATGTGGGATAATGCACCCATGATCTACTATTACATGTTGACGCATTCATTCATAACAGAAGAATCTCTCATTATCCAAAGGTAAGAAGGAATTAGCTTTCCCGATATGAAAGATCTAGGTCTCGCATTATTACTTGGGACTAGAAGTATGGCGAAGCATTGCGAAGTATTCCCTGGACAAGGAAAAGCACGCACAACATCTTCAAAAGTTTGGAATGATGGATTGTAAGTCCATGACACCCTATGAATGAAGATATAAGAAAAGTAAAAAGTCCCGTGATTCTAATCCAGATCCATCTCTATATCGATAGCTAATTGGGTCATTGATGCATTTGGTAAATAATTTCCACTGCATATTTTGTTTCTTATGGCTATAACACATTTCTAGGTTCCAGGTGGAACCTAGACAAAAGAATTGATGGAAGGCTGTGCTAATGTCCTAAGAGATATATTCATGGGACAACAAACGTCTTTGATATGTACCATATCCGAGGTGCCAACTTCATGGATTCACAAAATTCATATTGGGCAAGAAGTGATGGAAAAGCACTTCGCATGTGTTTCAAAATTTCTTTGGGCCCTACATGATATCTTGGGCAAAGAGAACAAAGTCCGTTTTATCAACACACCGTGGTAGAGCATATCGCAAAGCATGTGAAGCATGCACTCAAGCAATATGGTTAAGGAAGTTAATTTTCAACTTATTTGATCAGACTCCAAAATCGAATTATACTACATCGGTGATAATCGAGTTGTATAAGATTATCAACATCTCGTGTTTCATGAAAGGTCAAACATTGAGATCAAATACTACTTTATTTGAGATAAGGTCCAAGAAGGAGAGGCACAAATTTTGGATTATATCCCCACCGATGAACAAATAACAAACATCCACAAACCTCATCCGTATCAGTTTTCCGTATATCGAGAGAAGATGGGGATCCTGGAAATAACTCCCTTAGATGAAAGAAAGACTCTCTAGGTTGGGAGGGAGCACGAAAATATTATTGAAACATTTATCTTTGTGATCAGAAAATAGTCCAGATTGATAGAATCTTTCCTCGTCGGAAGTGGATTGAGATTTCTCGATGGACAAATGACTTCCCATTGTGGTTAACATGGAAGTGGTCCAGATTGTTGATCTATCATAGAGAACGACTCCTATTGTGGTTAACATGGGAGTGGTTTAGCAGCCTCTTCTTGAGGGTTACTCAAGAAGATCCGCCCGCTTCATTGGACAACGATTACTGTCGTTAACATGATGAATGGTCTATTTTGAGGTTGATACAGATGCCTTTCCTCTTTGTTATTATAGAGGAACTGGTCCCACGTACCACTTTGAATATACATTCTCCGTGGCGCACTTTGATTAGGAGGAATGGCCCGTGGTGGGGGATGGTCCGGTGTTCAACAATTAGTGACATGCATTCCTTAGGGTTTATACATTCCTCCTGTGCACTTTGATTAGGAAGAATGGCCTGTGGTGGGGAATGGTCTGTGTTCAAAAGACATGACACTATTTTCCTTACTTGAGAGAAGAATAGCCAGATATCTCAATGTTCCCACTCCGAGGGAAGATATTCTTTCTGATCTCACAAACGTGAGTGAAAAGATTGGCCCAGATGATTCAAATATTTGATAACAATATTTTCTTATGCAGGTTGGCATCGATGATTGTTATGGAGACTATTGTCTCCAGACAAGATATACCACCGTAGGATTTGTTCCAATCAAGCTTGTGACTATGTGTCACGCTTGAGGTAGTTATGCATTACCATAGATAAACACACAGTGTGTGTTCTATCATTTGATGCTGTACCACTGTCATAGGAGATTATCCACTGATACAATGATGGTGCTTCAGATACTACTAGGCTGGAATGGCTTCATTTGTGTTTCAATACCATACCCCCAGCTAGAGTGGGAGTGCTGGATATTGAGGAAGCCTGGAGGTATGGAACCCCATTGTGACCTATGATGAGATTAGGATATTCCGCCAGAAGCAAAGAAGCAAAGAAAACCCTAGACAAGATGTCTACTGCAGAAATATAATTAATATGAATTAATTAGTACCCGTGAAGGAGAAGTTAGCCCTAGGAGTCTCACACAAAACCAATTATAAATATAGGGTGCCAGCTCATTATTTCACATTCTAATTGCAAAGAGCCACAAGACTGCTAGCTACATTTTGTGCTAAGTTTCTAGGGAAATTTGCACCACTGGTGGACTATTTGATTTCTTGGTCTTTCTTATTCTTGCTTGGTGCACAGTTTCCTTGCTTTCACATGATTGCCACCAGATTCTCTCCATATCAAGAAGCTTGAGGGTGGCTCACTCCATGCTTTGGGTGACAAGGGTGCCGGTCAATGGTAAAAATGAGCAGCCTCTATATCTAACAATGCCAATGCATGAAAAGTTCCTCTAGGTCTTGTGCCCCATTCTTTTAGGAGATTTTCCCTAAAGTCAACAATTTCATAAATTGAAACTACCGCTTTAACCCTAGCAAAGAAGGATGAAAAAATAGTAAAGGGGCTATAAGGATCGTGAGTAAGTTTTAGGAAAAAATAATAGTGAGAATGGATTAAGGAAAGAGTAAGGAAAATTCGATGAGGAGGGTGCACTAAGTCAAAGGCCTAGAAAGACCATAGGGCTGATACCTCTCCAAATATAGAAAGTAAACCACACGTGGGCTCACTAAGCACCCATTAGAAGATGTGAAAGTGCATCTAGTCCTTGAAAATTCAAACTTCAGAATGACTTAAAATTCAAGAATCATGTTGTATGCTATACTGCATATTAAAAAAGGTAGTCACCCCCTACAAAACAACACTACCAAAATAAATCAAATTTCTATGATTTTGTAATCAACTAAAACAAAAACTCAAACCATGAAACTCTCGCTGTTTGTGGGTCCTAAAAATGTTATAGTCCTAATTAATCAGATCAAAACCAAAAAATTTAAAACTGAAATTTTATAAAATAGAAACTTCTTTGATCTTCCTCAAATTCGAACCATATGCACATCTCCCTATAGGGTATTTAAAAATATGACCATATTTGGAAAGTACTAACTTCTAAGAAACACTAAAATCAAGAATGAAAATATTGGAATCAAGAAAATACAAAAATAGAAATCTGAACATACCCTTTAGGGGTCTTTAACCTTCCATACTTCTTCTTAATGCTACTAGGAATTTGTAAGTATGGGGCACCTATTGTGATTGAAAAGTTGTCCAATTGTACATGTCATTGTGCCCTTTAGATGTACATGTATATAAGCTACATGCACAAGAACTTGTCTATCCATCAACCCCTAAATAAAAAACTTTGGCCAACAATTTTGGATATGAATTTGGTGGCAATATGATAGTCATATCACATACGTAGATTCTTCATTACTTTGTGTCACTACATAAGAAATTGTAAGCAATGGTAATGGATTTCTTAGCTACAATATTGGACAATCATTTAGAGCCCTTTAGTTTCTTCTTCAAGCATACCCATAAAAAGTTTGCAAATGTATCAAAGATAGTTGGTTCCTAGATCATACTTGAAGATTTATCAAAGGGATGCAACAACCCTTCAAGGATGGTGCCTTAGATTATAATTGATATTCAATATTTTTGTTTCTCTTTATCACTAAATTCTCTAGTTACAAGACAAGTTTATCCACTTGCAAAGAAGCATTGCAAAAATCCCAAACATTGTTGTTTTCAAAGTTAACTCAAGAAAGAAACAACATATACCCAAAACTGTAAGATAAGAGTGTCGACATCTCCCACATTCTGCACACATTTGTCTTTGAAAACAGTTGTCATGTTGTGAATAAAATATAATGAACTCCTTAGAACACGACACACATTTGATTTATATAAACTCCTCATTTTAAATTCTCAACAAGCTAAAAAATGACGACTTTTGATCTTTAGGATACGCTATCCCCAAAGTATGATGATATTTACAATTCTTTTTCAAAGTATTTTACCCATTCTAAATTCAAGAAAAACTTTTCTTGTGGTTTCTATGCCAACAATGGAATCAAACAAATTTTTCTTTGCAAATTTTTGACCAATATTCTTCAATTTGGATATGAATAGAAATGATGTTGCATGGTTGTACCAAGAAATGTATGTCCTGATAAAAAAATCAAATTTGCGTACAATGATGCGGCTTCAATGATTTGTTCATAGGTGATCTATTATTAGTGCTAACAACATGCAAAAAAAGAGGATATGACCTTGCTATGGATCTCAATCGATATAGATAGAATAAAGATGTTACTTTCTGACAACCACTATGGCTATGGATGTGCCCCATTTGTAACCAAATATGTAAACATGTTCTTTTGATAAAAACCTAGATATTTCTAATACTAGTAGGTTTGGGAATAGGCTAAGTTGGTTTGGGAGTTAATTGATTGTTGATATTATGGTAGTCATGGAGGTATCAACCTCCATGTGTAACCTTGAAGAATAAATAAAATATCTCGGATGCACAGATGTCCTAAATAGATGTGTAAACCCTAGAAGACAAGCCTAATTACAATAAAAATAATAATTATTAAAGTATTAGCTTCTAAAAGGACAAGTCTGCCTAGACAAGTGACAAGAACCACTATAAATAAGAGATGATTCAGCTCATTTGTACACACCTCACTCACTCACTCTTAGTCAAGAATAACTAAAGTTTGAGCCACAGCAATATAGGAAGGTGGATACTTGGGGTGATTCTTGGTCTCTCACTCTAGCACTATCTAGCCTAAGATATATTCCCTACCTTCCAGCATCCTCGGGTATATATCGGGTGACACTCTTGGTGGTATTTTGATATTCTAGGTGGTATTCTTGATAAGTGTAACCAACCACCGCATTGAGCATTTGAGTATTGTTCTTGTTCTATTTCTTTGAAACTTTCTGTCTAGAGAGCTATCTTTGGAGAAAGATGCTTTCTCTTAAGCTACCTATTGGTTATTCTAGTGTTTCTTCCTAAATCATTCTATCTAGAAAAGGCTATGGTGCTCTGGGTGGTTGCATGCCTATGGTAAAATCCATTACATCATTATATTTTAATAGAAAGAAATACACCACCTTTCAGATACTTCTAACCATAGGTAGAGGAAGTTCTCGGTCGAAGCTCATTGTGGCACCAATTGCAAATTGCAAATATAGTTTCGATGCAGCCAGTAAGAGAACCCTAATCCAACTCTTCGCACCTTTATGAAGCTGGACTTAATTTGATAATTTAGTGTGCCTTTATCCTAGCGAGATGTCCGGTAATTTCAGAAAAAATGTCAGTTTGAGTTTTTAATATCAAAGTCAAAGTCAGGTTGACTTCTGGTCAAATTAACTTTAGTCAAAGTTGAAATTTAAGAGATTCTAGCATGTTCTAATCATTGAAACTTTTTATTCAGTTTAACCTCTTCAAGATGGTGTCTAGTTTCAGATTAGAAGACAAGTTGAATGATGCAACAAATTTCAAAGGTATGCACTTGTATATGCTTTTCATAAGTTATATCATCCAACAAAGCATGAGTTTGTTTTATGTGGAATGTACATGAGACCTTCCAAGCAATTATCTTGATTCAAGACATTTTAAAGGAACAAGGTACCGAGGTCTGTGTTCAAGGTTTGATTACAAAAATGTTATTTCACTTGGTAAATTGTTAAGTTTCAATTTACACATATCAAGTTTGATAGTTGCCACAGTACAAGTAAACACTATAGTTGTGACAACAATCTTTGAAAGGTTCTATGACTGCTAGGTATACTTGGTTGCATTTATATATATGATTATTGCACTTGTTTGATGAACTAACATCTCCTCTAGGAGATATTTGTTGTTCCCGAGTAGGTCACCCTGGTAATTCTATGATCCTTGTTACCATAGATATGTTCTTATGAAAATGTTATTGGAAATAATTTTTCTCTTGTTGTTCTTGTTCCGGGAAGGTCACAAGTGATAGCTCTGAGAAGGAGCTAGAGTGACAGTTGCAAACATGGAGAAGATGACCCCATCAAGTGATGAGGCAGGTGATATCACCAAGTACCAATTCTAAAGGAAGCGTGGTAAGAAAAAGGAGTTTTGAACATCGTTCACTCAGATGTGTGTGGAACAAATGACAACCTTCTCACTAAGTGAAAGATAAAGATCTCAAGGTTCGATAATGGAGGATAATACACCTCCAAGGAACTCGTTGCCTTTTGTAAAGCAACTGAGATTAGGAGGGAGCCAATTGTCCCACATAATCCTCAACAGAATGGTGTGGCAGGAAGAAAGAACCAATCAATTGAAGAATTTATTAATGCAATGATGAATGACCAGAATATATACATGTTTCTATGGGGAGAAGAAACTATGGCATCTGTATATGTTTAGAATAGAAGTCCTCACAGTATATTGAAGAACATGACTCCAGAAGAAGCTATCTATGGAAAGAAGCCAAGTGTTGAACACTTGAGGATATTTGGTTGTCAGTCAAGAAGAAAGAATGGAAGGAAGCTATGATGGAAGAATATCAATCCATCATGAAAATTGATGTATGGGAAATTGTGTCTAGATCTGAAGGAAAGTATGTAGTCACTTCTAAACGAGTTTACAAGATAAAGCATGCAGTGGATGGAAGTATCGATAAATACAAGGAAAGATTCGCGTCTAGAGGGTTCTCCCAGCAGGAGGGAGAAGACTATGATGAGACGTTTTCTCCAGTTTCCAGATACACCTCTATTAGAGCCATCATATCTCTTGTAGCATCCATGGGTTGGAGTTTACATCAGATGGATGTAAAGATTGCTTTTCTCAATGGAGTAATTAAGGAAGAAGTATACATAGAGAAACCTCAAGGTTTTGAGGTACACCCGAGAGAAACCCATGTATGAAGAAGGTTTTGTATGGACTCAAGCAAGCTCCAAGAGCTTGGTATGCACAAATTGACAGTTACTTGACGAGACTTGGATTTTCCAAGAGCTATGCTGATCCATATCCTTATTACAAGGTTGTGAATGATGCACCTATGATTCGACTACTATATGTTGATGATTCGTTTCCGACAGGTGCAAACCCTCTCATTATTCAGTGTAAGAGGGAGCTAGCCTCTGAATTCGATATGAAGGATCTTGGTCTCATGCATTATTATTTGGGACTAGAAGTATGGCAAAAGCGTGGTGAAATATTTATGGGGCAAAGGAAGTATGTTGTAAAGATTCTTTAGAAGTTTGGGATGTTGGATTTCAAATCCATGGAAACTCCCATGGTGACATATCTGAGGAAGTTGAGAGACTCTGATTCTGATCCAGTAGACTCCTCCCTGTACCGGTAGTTGATTGGCTCATTAATGTATTTGGTGGATACCCATCCAGACATTTTCTTTGCTATGAACATTTTTGAGCCAATTCTAGGTGGAACCTAGACATAAGCATTGGATAGCTGCAAAGCACATTTTTGAGATATCTTCGTGGGATGCTAAATTATGGTTTGAGATATGCCTCAAATAGTGACGTACAATTGCATGAATTTACTGATTCAAATTGGGCAGGGAGTGCAGATGACAGAGATAGTACTTCTGGTATATGTTTTAGTTTGGGATCTGCTATGATATCATGGGCTAGAAGGAAACAAAAGTCTGTGGCACTCAACATTGCAGAAGCAGAGTATATTGCAGTCTGTGATGCTAGTACAGAAGCAATATGTCTTTGTAAGCTGGTTTCTGGACTATTTGATTAGGTGTTGGATTTGATTGTGATATATTGTGATAATTAGAGTTGTGTGAAGCTTTCAGATAACCCTGTGTTCCATGACAGGTCGAAGCACATTGAGATCAAGTACTATTTTCTCCGTGATGTAGTCCAGAAGGGAGAAGTGATTCTCCAATACATCTCTAGTGATGAGCAAAAAACTGATATTTTGATGAAGCCTCTGTCCAAGATAAAGTTTTCATACTCGAGGGACAAGTTGGGACTCATGGAGATTGCTCCCTTGATTGAAAGGGAGAATATGAATTCCTCGGTTGGGAGGGAGTGCTGATATATGGCATCATGGATAGTCAGTGTGATGGTGGAGAAACATTCTCCCTGTGGAGAATGGTCTAGGTTGACAAATTGTTGATTGGTATTATGCTAGTACATCTTAGATATGATGCTTCAACATCATGCTAGTACAAGTTAGATATGATACATATGTCCTGAGATGCATCATGCTAGTATAACTTAGATATGATGCATTAGCATCATGCTAGTACATCTTAGAGATGATGCATATGTCTGAGTCACATCATGCTAGTACAACTTAGATATGATCCAGTAGCATCATGCTAGTAAAACTTAGAGATGATACAGGTGAATAGCATCATGCCAGTACAACTTAGAGATGGAGCATTGACACCATGCTAGTACAGCTCAGAGATGATGCACATCATGCCAGTACAACTTTGATATGATGCATTCACATCATGCTAGTACGACTTAGAGATGATGTAGACGACACTCCACATCATGCCATTACAACTTAGATATGATGCATTCACATTATGCTAGTATGACTTAAAGATGATACTTTGGAGAGGATGGTTCTTGTAGCCATTGTGGGGCATTCAACATATGTTGGGACAACTATTCCTCTAGGATGTATGTCTGGATTAGAAGAATGGTCCTTGTATCACTCTGTTGAGTGAGTGACTTATGCGAGACATTTTGTTGAGTGCGCTAAGTTTACCACATCACTTATTCAACATCATGCCCGATTACTCAAATGGAGTATGGCCTCGAGAGATGATGCAGACGATGATATGATTTGATGCCAGGAGACTGTTGTACTGCATGGTGATAGCCTGTGTAGCTATTAGTTGATTGCAGTGGAGACTATGGGTCTCTTGATAGTAGCTATGTACTATTGTGGTGGATGTGTTCCACTGGTAGTGATTGTATGTCACTAGATAGTAGTTGTGCGCTACTAGGAGTGGTTGTGTACCACTGGATAACAGTGGTGTGCTGCTATGCATCGACACTGTTGTGATATATTAGATGACATTGTAGTAATTGTGTACTACTAATGGATTTCCATGGAGACTACCAGTAGTGTTGAAGGTGTTCCCTAGGCTAGTGTGCCAACCAATAGTGTTGGAGGTAATTTCCATCTAGATGGATAGTGATGATGATGCTCGTGACTTTATCTGTGATCATGAGATAGCCTGTGTGGATATGATGATTCTACTTGTAGAATGGTATACAAGACTATGTGAGCATTGCCCATGCCATGTGAAATGGATTGATGTGTTTGAGACCATTACAGTTCCTACCTCCCTAGCTAGGAGGGAGTGTTGATATTATGGTAGCAACGGGAGGTATCAACCTCCATGTGTAACCTTTGGCTATAATGGAATATTTCGAAAGCAAGAGAAACCATAAACAGATGTGTAAAAACCTTAGAAGACAAGTCATCTTGGTAAAATAATTATTATTAAAGTATTATCTTCTAAAAGGACAAGTTGGCCCAGACAAGTGACAAGAGCCACTATAAATAAGGGATGATCTAGCTCATTTGTACACACTCACTTCAATCACTCTCTCAATCAAGGATAGTGAAAGTTTGGAGCTGCAGTTGCAAGATAGGAAGGTGGATACTTTGGGGTGATTCTTGGTCTCTCTCTGTAGCGCTATCTAACCTAAGATATGCCCCTTACCTTCTAGTATCTCTTGGTGGTATTCTTGGTGGTATTCTGATATTCTTGGTGGTATTCTTGGTAAGTGCAACTGCAATTGCAACTGTTCTAGCTGAGTATTGTTCTTGTTATGTGGCTTTGGGACTTTCTGTTTGGTGAGCTATCTTTGGAGAAAGATGCGCTCTCTTGGTTATCTGTTGGTTCTAGTGTTGCTTCCAGAATCATTCTATCTATAAAAGGTTATGGTGCTTGGGGGTGGATGCGTGCCTATGGTTGGGTGACAATAATGATATTGTCTATGGTAAAACAAGCACATCAGATATTTTAACAATTGTGTCATTGAAATATTTGTTGAAAGTCTTGTTGTTCAACTTTGTCCCCATGTTCACAACAAAGGTTCTATTTTTTCTCTATCATTTTGCAGTTATTTGGATCCAAATCCTTTAAGATATTGTCTTGAACCACAAAATTAATGTTGTTGCTTGAGTTATTCCAACATTCAGGCATTTCCATTGCATTAAGTTTGTCATTGCTTACACTAGTTTTTCATATCTGACCTTAAGTTGTGGATATCAATTCCAATGGAAATAAAAAAGCCTATGCTTCCCCTCCTAGTGACTCTACAAGGTGGTGGATGTACTCGTTTTGTAACCAAATATGTTTAAGATGTTTTATTTGGAAA
>SNQJ01S0107342.1:29681-50772 GCA_010110895.2 Picea sitchensis
ACTCTCATTTTGACATAACACATCACTCACTCTCCTAGTGAGGTCTGATTTTTGCACCCTATTGGGGTTATTGGCTGATTTGAGGAAGGCACACTTGTTTAAGGAGAAGATTTTTGGCATTCTATGGTGTTTTTCTTGAAGGAAGGTTTACAACTAGGGTTTGCATGGTTTTTTTCTTGATGATTTGTAAGTATTTTTCTGCAAAACTTCTTGATTGAATGGTTGTATTTTAATTTCTTGCATCTATTTATAAATATTGTTGAATCAAAACCCTAGGGGACAAACACACAAGTAGGTCATTGTCTCATGTCCCCTGTTAGAAAAACCTTTTAGCCATTGAAGAAGAAGAAGAGAGCCTAGCCATAGCTACACTCTTTCTTTCTTCTTCCCTTAAGCTAGTCGTACCTTTGAACTTCAAGAGGAAGAGGACGTCCCAGGCCTAGGTTATGTACACCTAGGGCCGTTTTCTTTTAGGTTTTGATGAAAGAGCCTTGCCTTAGCAACACTCTCCCTCTTTAAACTCTCTTGTCTTGATTTTTCTTTTCATTGAGCTAGCTGTTTACCGGGAAGGAGGAGAGAGCACGAGGCCTTGCTTTAGCAACACCAGAGTGAGACTCTCTCCCCTAGGGTTCCATCTTTAAGGCCCTTCTTTAGCAGCACCTTGAAACCTTTCCCTCTTGTCCTTTAAATCTCATCCCCTTCAACTTGTGCGTCCTTCACCTTTTTGACTCCATTAACCCTTAGGCACTGATCTTAAGCCTCCAACGTTGAAGCGAAAGTGATCAAACAAACTCTCAAATTCTTTGCTAAATTGCAAAACCTAACTAACTACTAACCCTAAAAGGCTGACGTCACCCTTGGTTATTTCATCTTGACGCAACAACTTTCATTTATTAGGCAATTGGATGGTGTTTAAAGCATTTATTGAATGAGAGATTGATTGGATACATTGATTTCTACACCATCTTGATATTTATTGGTGAAGTGATATTATTTCATTGCTATATTAACAAACATTGACTTTGTCAATATTTATTGTTATAATTTATTATATATTGATATCAGATAGTCTTATGAAGTACTAACCCATTGAATCATAGCTTGCATATATATTGGTTTGCTATTGCTTTGTTCCGAGCAGGTGTTCTTCTTTGGGCCTACACTTCATTATTGGATGTTTAGTCGGGACTATCTGTTTTGGTGGTGACCTATGGATGGGGAACTTTACTTTTGACTTTTAAACTTTTGTCTTTTCAAAACTCCAGGTTACCGGGGATGTCTCCCCTAGGCCTAACCTTCCTAAAGAGAAAGAACCTCCCCATCGTGGTGACATTGGGTGGGTTAGGTTCCTGTTATGCCAGTTTGGCTTTCTATCTTATAGCCATTTGACCTAGCTACAAACTGTGTGATAACAGGGCCACATAAGTATTTATTGCCTGATTATTTATTTCATAAGCCCTGTAATCTGCAACCTTATGTCCAAAGTTAGTACAATAAAAACAATGACCATAAAATAAATTTGCATACCTAGGAGTAAATGATTTTCTTTGTGGTGTATTCCTTCTGTAATTCTGCCTTGGCTTATCAAGATCTTCTCTTTAGTTGTTTCTTTCGNGCCTTGGCTTATCAAGATCTTCTCTTTAGTTGTTTCTTTCATAATGATTGAAGCTTCCTTGCTACTTGAATGTAGAGGGTCTTCTGTATTCATTTCTTTTTGATTCTTGTTGACCATGATTCCTTCCTTTGAGAACTTCTGCATAACTCTTTTTTTCTGCTTCTTTCGTCATGGAGATTGAACCTTTCTCAGTCTGCATTTGGTTGTATACTAGTCCAGACCTGTCATGGTATGGCCTTTGATTGTTGATGATCTTATCTAATGTATTGGTGCTATCTTGATACATGTCCTTCTTCTGAAGATATTTTCTTAGAGTGATTTCTTATTCTTCCAACCTTTCAATCATCTTATCCTTCTCTGCTAGCTGAATTCTGAGTATTTCTTCAATCCTTCTGTCCTCTACTACCTAGACTTTCAACTTCGTAATTATTTGGTTGACTTCCTCTGAGTTGAGATTCTGAGTTTCGTTTAGTTCTTTCTTGAGTAACTTGTTTTTCTTTCTTTCTTTCCTTAGTTCTTCCAAGGCACTAATTTATTCTGCTCTAAGATCGACTTCCCCTTTTTCTTCGAGTTTCTTGTTTGATTTTCCTTAGCTGTAAATAATACCTTTTCTGAATCACTATCGGTTTCATCATCTTCACTAGATGAGGAATGGTCTTTTATTGAGTATAGATTTTTCTTGAAGACTTTCTTTTTGTTTTTCCAGTTTCCCTTTTGATGTCTCTTTTCTTTCTTGGGCTCTTCCTCTTCATCACTATCTAAATTTCTGGCATAAGGACACTTATTTGCAAAATGACCAATTTTACCTCAATTAAAACATTTCAATGGAGGCTTACCTTTATATTTACTTGTTTCCTTTTGTAACTTTCTTACAAAGTTTTCCATTTCATCATCTTCTTCTGAATCATCGCTGCAACTACATTATGACTTTGGCTTTTGCTTTCTCTTTTTCTTTGTCTTCTTGGATGCTTTGAATGCTGCTTCCTTTGTAACTGGATTTTCCTGTTCTGTTCTCATTTCATAGGCTGTGAATATTCCATGTAGCTCATCCATGCTTATCGAATCCAGATATGTTCTTTCTTCTAGTGATGAGATATTAGGATCAAATCTCAATTGGAAGAGATCTTAGTACTTTTTGAACATTTATAGATTCATCAACTTCTTCTCCCAATCCTCTAATTGCATTCACTATTTCATCAACTCGTAAAAAGTAAGCTGCAATGTTTTCATCTTCCTTCATTTTCAGCTGTTCAAATTGACCTCTGTAAGTTTGAATCTTTGCTGCCTTGACTTTTGCATCTCCTTCATAAACATTATGAAGTTTGTCCCAAATCTCCTTTGCGGAGTTCCAATGCATAACTTTGACATATACTGAATCAACCAGACCATTCAGGATGAAATTTTTGGCTTTCGAATTATTTTCTTTAAGTTGATTTCCATTTTTATCTATTGGAGGAACGATTGGTGCTTTGTATCCATCTACCATTGATTTACAAACATCAAATCCCTGTGCTTGTACATATGTTTTCATCTTTCTGCTCCATAATGCATAGTTCTGTCCATGAAACTGTGGTATCCCATTTTTATACATACTGTTGCTCTCCATGATCTACCTTCCAGTGGTTAAACCGATTCCTCAAGGAACCCGCTCTGATACCAATTGTTGGATTACTAAGAGGGAGGGGCGGGGGGTGAATCAATAATGAGTAATTATACCAGTTATTAATCCTTTAAACCACAATGTATATTCTTTTTACTTATTCAACCATATTCATCTATTCATCATCAATACATTATTGGATAATAAACATTAACATCCATTAGTTCATAATAAACAATAAAAAACACATCCATACAATGCACAATACACCAATATTTACATGGAAACCCAATGCAAGAGAAAACCATAGAACACTTTTCTTATATGTCAAGAATTACATTCAAGGAAGCGCCAACTTCCAATTCTCCAGCTCCAACTGGAAGGAGGCTCCAACCCCCTAGTTTCTCAGGCTCCAACCTGAAGGAAGCTCCAACTCCCTAATTCTTTGGCTCCAACCAAAAGGAGGCTACAACCCCCTGGTTTCTCAGGCTACAACCACCTAGTTTCTCAAGCTCCAACCTGAAGGAAGCTCCAACTCCCTGATTCTCCGGCACCAACCGGAAGGAGGCTACAACCCCCTCTCCTTGCCCCGTCCTACTGCCCTAAAATATAAGTTTCAAATGATGAAACCACTGCCACACTGTCACTATGAGATATACCACTGTAAACATGTACCAATCTATGCCAACAACTTGTAACCAACCTGTATCAATAGCCTGTAATCAATACTATACCAGAAGTAAGCCTGTACCAACAAATACCAACAAGCACACGACCTATATATACTACAAATCATGTATGTATGCAACTTGTCTATACTACAACCTGCATATGTACGCATCATGTATATACAACAACCTGCATACACCTTCATAAATCTAGGGTGTTCACCTTTCCTGAAACTCATACACTTTGCTGCCTTTGTCACATCAACCTGTAACCTGTCACTTTGCCTTATGCATACATCATCATACATATCCATTAACCAAGTGCATTTATGTCTCTCTAGTAATGTTCCATACATGTGTATATAATCATGATCAAGTATAATAAACCTCACATGGACTCGACATCAAACCCTCACTGATATGCAACCTCACACTACACAAACAACTTCACAACCAAAATCCCTCAACGATGTACCACAAAACAAGATATGCCTCAACACTCAACCCAACAAGGTGTACCAATGATAACTACCAGACATACCGACACTGTATTTCTGTAGATCTAGCTCATACAATAAGTGCCATACAACCAACAACCTCTCTAGGGAAAATCCTCAAACTCCCATAACCATATCTCATGTAGACAACAATATCCAACTACACATAAGAATATGACATACCTTTTGAATTTGTAGACATATTTGTTATACCTAATCATTGTAGACCTTCCTGGGAACTTGATTTCAGACTCTGAGAACTTGACACTCTCAACAACTCAAGATTTCATGGATTTCCCCAACTGTACACGACCTTCTCTTCCTCAACCAACGTATGTATGTGCCCTCCTTCACTGCCAACCCACGTATGTACACAAACTCTTCCACTGCAACCTGCATACACTTAAGAAACTAGGGTTTGTTTCATTATTTATACAACTCCAAAACTTTCTCCATCAACCCTTCTTGCTACCTCAGACTTGTGTAACTTCAGATGTATCAATGAGTACCTGCAATAAACCTTACAAAATAATAGATATTCAATGTTTTCAATAGGTTCTAATAAGAGACCCTTGCTCTCTTATTTATACTCTCCAAATAACTTCCTCTAGGGGTTACCTTCTAACCAACTTAACCCAACTTCCTTCTTTTAGGGATAAACCACTTCTAATCACTTATCCACTTCTAACCACTTTATCCACAAATAGTAAACTCACCGTGCTTCTAGTTGCAACTAATTTATTTTTAATTATTTTCTTTTTGCAACAACTTAAATCATGATTAACTCCTAATTACAACCACTTTGACTAGTAAACTTCTTCTAGGAGCTTCTAGAATAAATTGACTTCTTTGACCTTCTAGGGCTTCTAAATAACTCATGACAGTTCTCCAACTTCACAAGGCCATAAATCTGTAACCGTGAAGAGTTATGTGGCATTCCACATATCACTGAAAATGACATGACATGTACTATCCATCTAGAATAGTCTTACCTGCAAATACATTGATCATCATACCTTTATAGCTCAAACAATCTTGAGTCCCTTAACCATACTATTGGGGCTACCAGAATGTGCTACCGGACATACTCAAGGGCTGGCATCAATCTCTAAGGGTTGACATCAATGTACAATATCACTCTCCAAGGATTGACATGAATGACAACCAACTATCCAAACCAACTGTCCATCAATCTAAACCAACTATCTGATATTCATGTATACTGTCAATGTGCATTTCATGTATACTTTCATGTATTCTATAATCCAATGAAATATTCACCAATGTTTTACAAGATTATACAATTCAGTAAAAGATTCGCCAAAAAATTATATATACTTTTTATATTATTGATAAAATAGCCTTCAAATTATCCTATGTACCATGGGGATTCACCCATTTATTATACATATAAATTTAGGGGGAATTCTTAAAATTTTCCCTGACAGTAACAAGAGTCACCTACTTATATTTGGGATGGTTTCACTATGGGGAACTTGTAGGTTTATGGAAACGTTCATGGAGAGCTTGATTTTCAAGTCTTTCTAGTTGTTTTGTTTATGGGTTTGAACAATTTTCCATATTATGAAGGTCATGCATGGAAGTTTTTGTTGAATGACCTATACAATCTCTTATTGTTGTCGCCAAACATCCTTGCAATGAACTTGATCATTTAACGCTAGAAAGTCGTAATGTTGTATGCCAAGTGTTTGACAAATGCTTACATGCAAGTGTTTGATGAAAATATTGCATGCCAATTGTTTGCAGATAGGCATTTTTGACAATTGTTTGTGAAACTCCTATTATACAGGCTAGTTTTTAGATTATGGTTAAGTATCTTATTGGAAATACCATACTCTTGTTGCTGGATTTTGACGATTACATGGAAGATATAAAGTAAGAATTGATTTTTTTTACAGGGAATTCATGTGGATTGACAGTGCCTTCTTTTTTAGGGTGAACAAATGGAAGAGAAATATGTTGTATAACTATAGCATATGCAAAGACAACCATCACTTTGGTATTGTAGTTACATGAAGGAATGGTGAGCCCTGTAGTGTCTTTAACTTCAAACCATGTTTCGTTCAATGACCTAGTCAGAAACAAACCTTCTAATTATGTTTCTCTAAACTCTCCTTTGTGCAGTGTGTATATTGTGGAGAACTCTAAAGCAGTGCCAAAGCTAGAGGTCTCTAAGTTAGATGTTAAAGAGTTCATTTCATTTTACAAATCTTATTCGTTACATGTAGTTTCAATGGTTTTTGACCTTCTACTTCAGATTTGTAGCAATGTATTTATTCGACCTAGACAAAATATTGTGGGGTTTATCTCTACTCCAAGGGTTTCTTTATTGTTAATTTTTCCAATCCTATTGATTATCAGAAAGTATTAGAAGAGGGCCCTTGGTTTCAGGGCAAAGTGGGCCCTTTTTTTATTCCATTGCTTCCCTTTTTCAATCCTACCACTATGTCTATATCAAAAATAACCATTTAGCTTCAACACCCAAATTTCCCCCTTCATTTTTGCATTGATCAACTTTTAAAGATATTGACAATACTTTGGGAAATTAAATAAACATAGATATGGAGTGGGTTCAATTGGAATTCTACACATGCTAGAATATGTGTTGAGATTGATATAACCTAGTGTCTCTCAAACACGATTCTCTTATAGTTGGACAATTTTAGATGAGTTTAAGCTCTGGATTATAAGAATATTGTTTTTTTATGTGACTCGATCAATAAATAAGGCATCTCCAATATTCTTGTCCTCAAACACATACCTACTCCAAAAAGGAACAAAAGACATAAATCTAAACAAAAACACTAACAAGCATGTGAGAAATTGTATCCAAAGATGTTGAAGTCTTTTCCTTTTGGGAACGACTCAACATTGAGAGAAATATTCAAGTAACTCAAAGAAAAGAGTGCCCTTAACGTTGAGCCCTTCCCAAAAGGAAAAGGCTTCAACATTTGGGCGACTCCAATGGGGACAAGATGTTGCATAGAGATCCAATACAACTGCACTTACGTGTTGGCTTAGAAGATCAATGTAGCATATTAAATCAATGTTTTAATATTACTCTAAAAACAACTCAAGACTGCACTAAGCTCACACATTCTTGGAACGTGCTTGCACAAGAATAAAATTGGGTGGTGGTAGGGAAAGTGCCTCAAATTTATTGGAAATAATTTCCTAGTGGTAACGATTCAGGCGAATCTGTAAGATTTTATGCTATGTTGGGAACCCTGGAGAAATTTCAAGGAGTTCTCACCAAGAGTTAAAAAGAACTCTTGAACAAAATTAATAACTTATAGTTGAGGGTGAACATTCCATAGTGAATAATGTTTTGAGATCACCTCCCTTCTTATCTTCATATCTGTTACCACCTGATAGTCCTAGATGAGAACAAGAGATTGAAATAGTAGACAGAGAAGGCTGAGGATGAGCCTGTTGGAGTTTAAGGGAAAACAACGAGTACAAACCTTACCTCAAGGGTGTCTTCCCATATTCAATGTTGACGGTTCAAGAAGTCGTGAAAGGAATATGGATCAGTTTTTGGCAATGTGGGAGATGCATTTCATAAATCACAATGACGATTTAGTGAGGACATTCCTTTAAAATTTGGCTGGTCTGGCCTCATATTGGTTCCAGTCCTTTCCAACTGGCTCTATAACTTGTTTTGATGACCTTAAGGATATATTTTTAACCCAATACACCCATCCAATCATTTATCATACCCTCCTTACTCAGTTCACTCAAATTCACATTGAAAAGGGTGAAAGAATCATGGATTTTAACCTCATTTATTTTAGAACCGTGCAATGAATACCTGAATGCCAATGCATAAATGATTCAATGTTTTCTCAGATGCTTTAATATTTATATTCTCTCTAATGTGAACTATGCATTGGAGTCCACTCGTATAAGCACATTGGAACAAACCATGAGAAAGGCATATGAAACAGAATAAGAAATGCTTGAAAATAACGTTGATCTTGATATCATATTTGGACGAGTTCAAAGACACATGGCTAGCCTATCAATATCGGGATAGGGTCTATCTACATATTATCAACCCCTGGACAAAGGTGTGGGAAGAGGAATTTTTCTTGGGTAACCTCCCCATGTATGGAATTCCCTAGGGATTGGTAAGGTATCTCACAAAAATAATGATACAGAGCTTACGAAATTGAACCGAATCGTCTAACAACTCCAAAATGAAGTCATACAGTTGAAAATGGGTGAAGATATGAGACCAAGGTCGCAATATCCTACCGTGAAAATTGGAGCACTTGGGGAAAGGTGCACTACCCTTTGTTTGGCTATCTAGCCTAGGGTTTGCTTTTAGAATGATTCTCTGTCAAGGTTAAGGTGCTTAGAGGGTGGCTTCGACCTATGGTTGGGTGAAAATAGTGATATTTTCAATGGTAAAATGAGCACATTCATTATATTATAATACAAGAAACCCTGGAATTGGATAAGTCCGTAAGTCAAGAATCAACTTGTAGAAAACCCTTTGTTGAATCAAGAGAGTTTACAACTATTGATTAAGAAGGATAAGTAAATATACACCCTTCATAAGGGAGGGAATCATCGGGAGAAGCCTTAGAGAGATCTAGATATTTGGTGCTAGATGCATTGTCATCAGGGTATAAAAGTTGGTGAAGTGAGTGTCGAGCCAGAGAACTGTCCACAATGATAAAGGCTTGAGGATTGACGAGAGTTGTCGATCGGTATGTAGGTGAGAGTTAATCTCTTCCGTATATTTCCCTAGGTCTTGTGTATGTGATCAAGGGGGTGATGATGTCATGTTGATGTGGCATAGCATCGAACCTCAGCCATTTGTTGGAGGATGTAGGGCATGGATATAGAAGCATGGATAGGAGCAAGTGTCGATGACGATGAGATACTAAGATTATACTATATCCATTGATTGACAAGTGAGCGAGATTAAGTCTTAGTCGTGGATCCTTGTGGGTCCCACTTGTTCATCGTAAGAGAGGTCTATGGCTTGGAATTTAATTTGGTGTGCAAGTTGGGGGCGTGGACACGATTGGAGCCGTTGAAGTTCAGACCCAAAATCCGTCGGATATGGTGACGGTCTGATGGGTGGGTCATCGTCAGAGCATTCATTGTAGAATGTTTAATACTGAATGAGAGGGAAACCCTAACAACGATGAAAGGTTTTTGTGAAGTTGGAACCTTGAGACTGTGAGTTAGGAAGAAAACACATCGGTGATATGTCAATTCCACATCAGATGGCACAAGTGGCAGGGGGCCACGTGGCAGTAAGGTGGATTTTGACTATGAGGTTCTGAGAGTTTAGGAAGGATGTATATTTAGATCATGAACTAGGATTTGGCCGAGATTACAATCACTAGAAAGCTCTCAGTAGGCAGAATCCATCTCCATCCCTTAGGGGTGGATAAAAGTTATCTTAGTCAAAATTGTGATAAAATAAGTTCTCACTTAAATAACTGGTGAATTTGATAGCTAGTCATGAAGGGAAGAGGAAATTCGACATCCCACCCGCCTAAGTAAGGTTAGGGGGTTGATTGTGCTAGAGAGTGGTATTGGAGTAGAGTTCAAACTCTAAGATTGAATGGGTCACCAAGGGCACTTGAAAACACTTAAGGAATATTTTACTGATTGTTTAATATGCATGGTTTAATTGGTAATGCAATTATTATTGATAGTTTTTGTTTTAGTAGGTAGGACGTACTGAAAGGAAATATAGGTGAATGGTACAACATAGTATGGATGACACCTCACACCTTAAAGATGAGGAATTTGATGACTGGAGGGATAGAGAAACCCCTCCAAATTTGATGGACACTATTAGAAGTCTGAAAGAAGACAATGAGAGACTCATGAGAGCTCAGGCTGAACAAGCAGAGTTGAATGTAGTGTTACTGCAGAGTCTATCTGAAATCCAAAAACATATGCAACAATGCCCTAGTAATGCATATTTGTAGCAGTCGAAGAGGTTGAAGATCCCTTTGGATTCCCATAAGCATGGATTGGCTCACAATGACGTGGGAAAGAGTTCTTCTAGAAAGAGGCATCAGGATGCAAAGAAAGGTAGATTTGGTGGAAGTGTTTCCACATAGTCATCTAGCAGGAAAACTACCTCGATAGAATTGTTCAATAGTGGCATAAAGTCAAGTGTCCCTAAGAAGAAAAAGAGGAAGAATTATCATATTTCTCTAACTGAATAATTCAAGAAGGGTAAGTCTCCTACCTTCGATGGAGAAATTAAGAAAGGAGAAGAGGTTGGGGCATGGTTGTTTGGTATGAAGAAGTACTTTCTTGTACACAATTACTCTGAGAATACTAAGGAAAGGATTTCCATTTTTAACCTGAATGGAGGATATTCCATTTGGTGGGAATACCTCAAGGAAATCAAGGGGTTTAAGGAAAGTAAGTTGACTTGGAATCGATTTGAGTTTTACTTCTAAAAGGTACCTATAGAAAAAGTACTATGATGACAAAATCAAGGAATTTCATGAGCATAAGTTGGGAAAAATTACCATAGATGCATATGCCAAAAGTTTTATGGAGTTGTTGAGGTATGTCCCTTAACTCGGGGATGAGAAATAAAGAGTGCAACATTTTCTCAGTGGATTTCCATAGTCCTACTAAGATCGAATTGATTTCGATAAGTAAGGACATTGGAGGACACTATTCAGAAGGCCACATGTTGTTATGATTAGTCTAAGCATAAGCAAGAGACTTCAAAGGAATGGAAGAGGAAGGACAAGAGTGGATTCCATAAGAAGGGATTCAAGTCATTCTCCTACAAGAATTCCATGAAAGGTGCACAGTCGGGTCAACCAAGTTGTGTGCACCAACATAAATTTCCATCTCAAAGTGGAAATAGACCAGCATAGTGAGCAAGAGATATAACAAAGGAAGCCAAGAAAGGACCTTTGTAATGCTGGGGATGTGGAGAGCCACATATGTTGAGATATTTTCCTCACAGACATCGTGATAGTAGAAGGGTGTATAATGTACAAGAGGCAACTACAGTCAATGATGTAGCCAAAAGCGTGCTGAGAATTTATGCAGTTGTGGAAAATCGACAAGCACACCACCAAGCCTCTGCGGAGGAATTAAAAGGTATTATTACCAAGCAACCTATATCTATTTTAATTTACCTAGGATACAAACTCAGTTATATTTCACCTCAAGTTGTTGAGGCATGTTCATTATAGAGAAAGAAAGATGCAAGAGTATGGTTGATTCAGTTAGCCACTGGAACAAAGAGAAAAGTGGTTGAGATAGCATAATCCTTTCCATTTATGATGAGTGGAATATAGACTTAGGAAGCCTTGAATATCCTACCCCTAGGCTCATATGATGTATTGTTGGGTATAGATTGGCTAGCTTCCCATAATGCAAAGTTAAATTGTTATGAGAAGGTTTTGGAGTGTGAGGATGATGAGGGCAATGCAATAATATTGCAAGGCATTTAGAAGCCAATTTCAATAAGGAAAATATTAGCGTTGCAACTCAAAAAGTTTAGTAGAAAAGGGTGCCCCTTGTATGTTATACAAGTTCTTAGCTCAACAGAAATCAAGGAGTTAAAGGGTAAATATCACCTTGCATTATGGGGGTTCAAGGATGTGTTTCCAGAGGAAGTGCCTAGACTACCTTAGAAAATAGATCTTGATTTCTCAATAGATATTGTGCCTAGAGTGGTGCCAGCTGAAAGTACCTTACAAGATGAGAACGCCAGAGTTGGTGGAGCTGAAGGTTGTTAAGCCCTAATATTGGCTCATTACCCCTTAATTGGGGCATATTAGATTAGTAATGCTATTTTATTTATGTCGGATTTAGGCCATTAGTTGTAATTTAGATTAGTAATTTTATTTTAATTATGTCGGCTTGAAGACATTATTTGTAATTATACCTCCTAGTCTCCTATATATACCAGGGAGACATTTTCATTTTGGATCATCTTGTACTTGAACATTTAAGTGGGGTAAAAGGAGGTTGCCCTCTCGAAGAGGCTTATTATCTGAAATTATCTCTTTTTCAAGGCATTGAGTACTTTTCCTGAGATTTTTATATGCTATATTGAAGTTTGGTTCTTAACATATGGTATCAGAGCTCAAGGTCTTGGGGTTTCGCTGCTACATCTGAGACACCGTGGCATTTTCGCTATAACTTTTTTTCTACAACGTTTCAGAAGGAACCGCTTGGAGGGTATTTAGTAGACGGATCAAGGTACGTTGGGTTCAAAATTCAGCTCCTTAGGCCTTATACTTTCGGAGATACAGCCTGTACAAGATAGGGTTTTGGAATCATCCTGAAATGAGTCATTGTGGAATTTTCGCTATAAATTTTTTTCTGTAACGTTTCAGACCCTTTCCTCTGGAGGCCATTTACAGAAATTAGTAAGCCTCAAGAAGGTGTTCCAGGTAAAACAAGCATAACTTCTTGCTAGAGTATCCAAATTGAATGGGACTGGTTGCATTGGATCATGGACAGTCTGTAGTATTTTGGGTGCGAGTTTCAGAATTTGATATCAATTATTTTGTGCGGGGCATTCTATACAAGTGAGATCTCCTGGAAATTCCAAAAATCGGCAAGTTGTGAGGAAGTTACCGTAAATTCCACTTGGCACATCCAATTTTGATCATACCTGTGGCATTGCAGAGAAGAAATATCAGAGAACTACCTAAAAGAAAGTTTCATACCCAGAATAGCCGAAACTTGGGAGATAGAACAGAATAAATATTGTCTAGCAGAATCACCTCAAAATCAAGACTCAAAAGTGATATTTGGCCAACATGCCAAAATCAAGACTCAAAAGTGATATTTGGCCAACATGCCACCCAAAAGGGACCTTCTACACCAAATAAGCCTAAAAAATCCTAATTGACTCTTGATGAAGGTGAAGAAATGTAGGGATATAAATGATTTACAAAAGAAGACATAATAAATCCAAAGATGAACTACAGATGAGGGATTCAATGGCTAAGTTGGATATTGGTGATGGATCTTGTAAATGGAAGCTAAGTTGATGGATCTAATGGAAGCTAAGTTGGATACTCAAGATGGATCTTAATGGCCATATGTTGGATACTAAGATGGATCTAATGGAAGCTAAGTTGGATACAAAAATTTTCAATACTTCCAAAGATTGAAAAATTTCGTAACAGAAGACACCCAAAAGTGAAATTGCATCCCATGAAATTCGCTTACGAGGACACAAGGAAGGTGAATCAAGAATGGAGAAACTCCAACTTTGGTTTGAAGACCAAATCCACGCCCTAAGATTGATATGAGGCTCTTTAGCTGGAAAGGGACCCAATCACATGGATACTCTGTGATGGAGCAATTCCTTGATCTATAATGTGCCACATACACAAAAGGTAATGGACTGTTTCTTTATATTTAGAACCTAACTCAATTTGTATGGTATCGATAGATTTATTCTCTCAAATCGCCACACTCTTGACACAATTTTCAAGGTAAGAAATGATAGTACACTCATGAGGATACAAGGAGCAATACCCTTCTTTTAGCCAATTGATAAATCCTCTGCTAAAAGGGTTCAGCCACTGGTTACATTGAGAACTTTCAAAGATCAATATAAAGGTAACCTATATTCTAGATGAGCACCTTCTGATTGATGTATTCATAGGAACCTTAAAGGATAATATTCAACATGAGGGTCGCCTTTGGGAACCCAAATCCATTGGAGAATGCATTTAAGGTGGCAAGAAAATGTTGAAAGTAAAAATATGGCTATATGGCTACTAGAAGGAACTATCCTAACATCTATAGAGAGAATAAATGCTCCTTCTTCTAAACACTTCAACCTACAAGGTTGGGATAATTCCCAACACCAGAGGAAAGTAGTGCTAAAGGTTTACAAGCTTTAATTAAGCACAAAGAAGTACAAGTATGGGACATATGCAGGAGAATAAATTCATTCTGCTAGATTGCATGGAAGAGAAGAAGAATAAGAATAAGAACCATCTCAAGATGAAAACATAGGAAGCAATTCTCATCCTCAAGAATTGACTCCTACAATATCGCGGTAATGCATTACTGAATTAGCACTCCTCAAACCCCTCAAGATTGAAGGATAAGCATCAAAAATAAAAAGGTAATAGTCCCAATTGATTCCTCGAAGTACTCATAATTTCATTCCTATGCTAAATTAGCCAAAGACCCTGCTAAATTGTTTTAAAGTATCCAACACCGTGAGTTTCAAGTAATGATTGGTAAAATTGAGGAACTATCAATTGCTCAGAAAATGCAATAAGATCAACTTACCATGGGGAGTATGTAATGAATAGTCCAATGATTGCTATACCCATGCAGGGAAAAGTGTGATGTTATACTTGAACTAAATTAATACAAATCATTAGATCAAAGGGCTTTAATTTTTAAGAACTTTTCATGGAATTTTCTTTGGAAGGAAAATATATTGAGTTAAGATGTATCACAGTGAAACCCGGTAATGTGATAAGCCCTAACGGCATGACAAAACTATTGAAAAAGGGGTATCAAGGAATTATTGCACAACTATGCTCACTAGATGTCTAAACATCTAAGCCATCTATTCCCAAGATCTCCTGGAAGGACTTCATTGATAAGCATCCAAAGCATTTGAAGATATTCCCGTAGTTAGTCTTCCTCCCAAATAAATCATGACTGCTGAAATCTGCCTCTTAATCTCCTCGAGTGTTCCTCTAACATCAGCCACAGATAATTCTTATGCCCAAGATGGAAATTCATTTACGGTTGAAGAAATGTTAGATATCGCATATTATTAGACCTAGCCAAATTTCTTACCTACGCACTGCTGGTAATGGTATCTTCAAGAAATATAGCTCATGGCGATGTGTCCAGAGATTATATAGAGATCAATAAGATCACTATTAAAGATAAGTTTCCATTCCCGCGCAGATTGATTGAATTGTTAGATGAATCCATGGAGTAACTCCATTCTAAAAAATTGATCTCCAACAGTGGTAATTACTGTACTTAATGAAGGAAGAAGATATCCCAAAACAAAGATCCAACTCATGAAGGCCATTATGAATTTTGGTCATGCCTTTACCTTTACAATGCACCTTCCACATTCCTGTTGGTTGATGAATCTATTTTCAAGCCCTTCCTTCCGAAATTTGTGTTAGTATTTTGATGATATACTAATCTATAGCAAGTCTTGAGGACTCATCCTGCACATGCTGGGATAAGAAGCACAACTACTAAAGGAGCAACAACTATATGCCAAACCATCCAAATGTTTCTTTGGAGTAAAGAGGTAGAGTATTTGGGTCATATTGTATCTCATGAAGGTGTCAAGGTATACCCTAATAAGATTACAGCCATGATGGACTGGCCGATTCCAAAACATTAAAAAATCTAGAGGATTTTTGCTCTGATACAAGTTACTACCGCAAGTTTTCTCGAAACTATGGAAGAATAACAAAACCTTTAACTTACACTAACTAAGAAGGATGCATTTTCATGGACTCCAGAGGCAACTAAATCTTTGAACAACTTTAAAGAGGTGGATGTGTAAAGCTCTTGTCTTAAACAATCTAGACTTCACAAAAACCTTGCCATGGAATGTATTTAATCGGGAAATGGAATTGGTGTTTTCCCAATGCAAGAAGGAAGGCCCCGGCTTTTGAAAGTCGGAATTACCTAAGGGAAGGGACTTACACAAACCCATTTATGAGAAGGAAATGATGGCAATACTACATGCATTGAAAAAAATGGCCTCCTTACCTAACAGGTAGGCACATCAAGGTCAAAATTTTATCATGATAGTCTTGTAACACTCTTGAACAAGGACTATTTTTAGAAGAACAATAAAAATGGGTACCAAGATATTGGGATATGACTTTGAAATCGCCTATAAAAGGGGAAGCAAAATGTTGTGGCAGATGCAACTCCTCAAGAAAGGGATGAAGATGTTGAGGCCTTCTTTGTGCTATCTCATCATCCAACCCATTGGATAATAGGCCAAGGATGAATGGAAGAAGGATGAAAAGTGTGGACTCTCATTCAAAGGTTGCAAGCAGGATCCCAAAGGCATCAGGATATACTTCATGGAAAAATGATTCACTATGGTATAGAGATCTCTTATATTTATGTATAAATCCCAACTCAAATAAAAGGTACTATTGGAATTGCACACCCCCAAAGAGGGAGGGCACTTAGGATTTTGAAAACCT
The DNA here is from genome assembly GCA_010110895.2 of Picea sitchensis. Lineage (NCBI taxonomy): Eukaryota > Viridiplantae > Streptophyta > Pinopsida > Pinales > Pinaceae > Picea > Picea sitchensis. Next base: position 46,271 of record SNQJ01S0107342.1, read on the forward strand.
ACCATAGAGTCAAGAAGGATTTTTTGGGATGGCCTCCCAAATCCAATGTTCAAAGGTTTGTGGGCGTAATGTGTGGTTTGCCAACAAAAATAAGGTGGAAAACAATTAAGACCCCTGTGTTCATAAATCCATTATCCATCCCAAGTCGGGCTACTGGAGGAGGTTTCCCATGGATTTCATCACAGTAGGGTTACCAAAGTCCTAAGGAAAGAGGTCATCATGGTGATTGTTGATAGATCGATATTGGCATGTGAACACTTTGTGCACTCTCTCATCCCTTCAAAGCTATAGTATGTACGGCAATCGCATTCATGGAGACAGCCTAAAGCCATGGCGTTCCCCAAAGATTATTGTAAGTGATGTAGATCCTATTCAATCGGACATTTTGACAGAATTATTTTCTCTCTGTTTGGGTACTCAATTGGTACATAGCTCATCCTATCATCATCCCTAATATGATGACAAACCGAGATAGTGAAATAAAATGTCTAGGAAGTAATTTCATGGTTTTGTCTCCGATAAACAAACACAATGGTTCGGGATATTACCCTTTGGCGTATGGTGGTATAACACTTCACACCTGCAGAAATAAAATGACATTACCCTACTACACCTTCCATGGATACCTCATAATTTCATTCCATCCTCTCTAAAAGAAAATCTAAGGTTCAAGCAAAGTTGAAGATCACATCGAGAATCAACAACAACAAATTCTCCAAAATCTTAAAGGACAACTCCACCATGGTAATAATCGCATGAAACAACAAGGACAACATCAGAGTGAAAGAAGTTTCTGAAGGAGGGGATTGGGTATTTCTAAGACTACAAACTATACAAACAGATGTCCCTCAAGCAAGCTAAGAAGGAGAACAAATTATCACCAAAGTACTAAGTGGCCCTTTATAAGGTGTTGCAGTAAAGATTGGTACTATGGCATACAAATCTGAGTTGCCTGCATCTTCTGCTTTAGAAAGTACACCCAGCTTTCCATGTTTCATGCTTAAAGAAGTGCTATATATTTACAAGATCCTAATTCAAACTATATTTCCTTAACTTGACTTAGGAAGGAAAAATCATATTGGAGCCCTAAGCCATCAATCGGCCACAAGAATTCGCCAACCTAGGAATAGATCCATTTCAGAGTATCCTATTAAATGGAGGAAACCAATGTCAAGATTCCACATTTGAAGATGAGTCTTTTATACAAGCATCCAGAGTTACCTGCCAGCCAGGACAAGACTTATCCTTGGCGGGAGGGGCAGTTAAGCCCTAATATTGGCCCATTACCCCTAATTGGGGCATACAATATTAGTAATTCTATTTTATTTATGTCCCATTTTAGGCCATTTGTTGTAATCTAGATTAGTAATGCTATTTTAATTCTGTCGGCTTTAAGACATTATTTATAATTATACCTCCCAGTCTCCTAAATATACCAAGGAAACATTTCCTTTCATCTTTGGATCATCCTTGTAATTTGAACATTTCAAGGTAAAAGGAGGCTGCCTCTCGAAGAGGCTTATTATCCCAAATTATCTCTTTTTCAAGGCTGAGTACTTTTCCTAGATTTTATGCTATATTGATGTTTGGTCTCCAATTAAAGGTACAATTGAAGGAGATGTTGGATATAGGAATTATATCAGTTGAGGCATCCCTGCTTGGGGAGCACTAGCTTTATTTGTAAAGAATAAATATGGTACCTTGATATTGTATATCGACTATAGACATTTGAACAAGATGACCATCAAGAACAAGTATCCTTTGCCTAGGATAGATGATCTCTTTGATCAACTTAGAGGAGCTGCAGTTTTCTCATAAATTGATTTAAGGTTAGGATATCACCAGGTCAAAATCAAGGACGAGGGTATCCACAAGAAATCCTTTAGAAAAAGGTATGGGCACTATGAATTTGTGGTAGTTCTATTTGGTCTTACAAATGAACCAACTACATTCATGTCTTTGATGAATAGTGTGCTCAACAAATATTTAGACAAGTTTGCCTTGGTATTTGTGGATGACATTTTGGTATACTCTAAGACCAGAGAAAAGCATGATGGGAATATTAAGATGGTGCTACAAGTGCTTAGAGAGCACCAATTATACACTAAGTTTAGAAAATGTGATTTCTTCCAAAAATAAATCCAATATTTAGGCCACGTAATCTCAGCAGAAGGAGTGACAATGGATTCTAAAAAGATCAAGGCAATCATGGATTGGCCTACCCCTAGGAATGTGATAGAAGTAAGATACTTCATGGGATTGGATGGATATTACAAAAGGTTCATAAAGGGATTTTACAAGATTGGAAATCCCATCACGTCATTGCAAAGAAAAGAGAAGAAGTTTGAGTGGTCACCAGAGTGCGAAGCCAATTTTCAAAAGTCGAGGCATCTCTAGAACAATGCCTTTGTTCTGAAGATTGTAGACCCAGAAAAGCATTTATTTATTTGTACTGATGCTTGCAAAAGAGGGACTTGGCAAGGTTCTTATGCAACAAGGGAAAGTGATTTTCTATGAATCACAAAATTTGAATGAGCACGAGTAGAAGTATGTTACCCACAGTCTAGAATTGGAAAAAATCGTTCATGCATTGAAGACGTGGATGCATTAATTGCTCAGGAGAAGATTTATTCTGATGACGGACCACTGTGGTCTAAAGTACCTATTCAACCAACCAAGGTTGAATGCTAGACAAGCCAGGTGGATGGAACTGATCAACGAGTTTGATTTTGAAATCAAACACATAAAAGGAAAATATAACATAGTAGAAGATGCACTTAGTTGGAGTATACGTGCTATACCCTTAGCAACAACAAGTGTAGAAGAGTATAATATCAAGAAGAGGATTAAAACCCTCTTGAAGGAATATGAGCTTTTCACCCAAGTGAAAGAAGGGTTACAATGAGAACCCAGGGAAACGAAATATGAAGGGTATCAACTTGGAGATGGTAGTCTATTGTTGTGTAATAATAGATTTTATGTGCCTAATTCAACATATTTGAGGCATTTGGTTATGGATGAGTTCCATAGAACACCATATGTAGGTCACCCTGGTTACTAGAAAATGGTGATAGTAATAAGGAAGTTGTACTATTGGCCTAGAATGAAGCATGACATTGCTCGGTACATTGCTAAATCTCTGGAATGTCAGTAGGTAAAAGTTGAGCATAGACATCCTACAAGTATATTGCAACTTCTAACTATTCCTAATTAGAAATGAGAAATTATTTCCATGGATTTCATTACAAGTCTACCCAAGAAAGTCAAGAAACATGATGCAATCACAGTTGTAGTGAATAAGTTGAGAAAGGAAACTCATTTTATTCCTATTAATTCTACCTTCAAATCTATATATGTTTCTAATGTGTTTATGAGAGAAATTTTCAGATTGCATGGTTTTCCCAAGACCATAATCTCTGATAGAGATGCCAAGTTCACCTCAAGTTTTTGGAAAAGCTTGTTTGCAGGCTTGGGAACACAATTGGATTTTAGTACAACCTACCATCCTCAAATACATGGTCAAACTGAGAGGGTGAACATAGTACTAGAGGACATGTTGAGGATGCATGTCATGCATAAACCCAAGCAATGGGAAGAGTGTCTACCCTTGGTAAAATTGGCATACAACAATGGTTATCAGAAATCATTGAAGATGATCCCGTTTGAGGTTCTGTATGGCAGAAAGTGTAGAGTTCCAATCAGTTGGGATAGTCCAGTGGATAGAATCACACTCGAATTATAATTGTTGAAAGATATATAATAGGCCATGGTTAAGATAAGGAATAATATGAAAGTAACATAGGACATAGAAAATAGCTATGCAAACAGCAAGAGAACTCACCGAGAGTTCAAAGTGGGAGATCATGTCTATCTCTGAGTGAAACCCTGCTATTGTGGCCCATTTGAAGTCCTAGAAAGAGTGGGACCAATAGCATACAAACTTTCTTTACCACCTATTGTTAGAGTTCATAATGTGTTCTATGTGTATTTTTTAAGGGAATATGTTCATGACTCTAATCATTTAATTGGTTGGATTTTGATACATGAGGAAATAGAGGGAGAATTCCAGCCCGAACCTCAATGCATTCTGGAAAAGAGAGAAACAATGCTGCAAAACCAAGCCATCGTGCAGGTCAAGGTGCAATGGAAGCACCTTGGACCAGATGAGGCTACATGGGAACTAGAAAGTGCCATGAGATTGTCCTACCCATTTTTCTTTTCTGTATAATTGTATATACATGGTGTTTAAATGCTGAGGACGATGTTTATTTTAAGGGGGAGGGGAATGTAACACCATGTTTTCCCTCAAGACTATAATTATGCTAAGAATTTCATCCAGATTGTTTTGAGAACGACATAAAGTAAAAAATATAACCGATATATAACAAGGAAATACATAGAGATAATGCAGAGAACAAATAAATATAGTGAAAACCAACTTCTATTAATGAACAAGAGAGAAAAACATTGTAGAACACAAAATGGCAGAATGGGGTAGCCTA
>SNQJ01S0107344.1:0-29671 GCA_010110895.2 Picea sitchensis
CCGCCCGCCCCTTTTCAGTTCCCCCATCCTCATGGCCCATACCCGTAGCCAAGACTTGGAAGCTCGCTTCAACACCTTGCAATATAGTCTCATCGAGACCCAATAAGAAGTGAAACAACTCAGTGCCAATGTTTCTGCCATCAATACAACCATGCAATCCTCAATGGAGGAAATCAAACAAGACCTCACCACCCAGCTTGAATCTGTCTTTTCGACACTCTACACCAAACTGCATATCCCTACAGATAACCCTTCCTCTTCCTCACCTCCACATACTGAAGGTGACCATTCTTCTCATTCACATAACTTTTAGAACCATCACTTTCAATGTGACCTACGCCTTCCGAGGGTGGATGTGACCAAATTTTATGGCTCGGATCCCACTGGTTGGGTAACCCAAATGGAACATTATTTCTCTTTATATGACATTACAGATGACTTTTCCAAACTCCAGTATGGTGTTCTCCTTCTAGATCAAGAACGTTGGCAATGGTGGCAATGGAGAAAAACTTCTCGTCAAGGATATATTTCTTGGACACACTTTGTGGCAGAGCTTTATGAACGCTTTGACACTAACACCAACCATTTGGGTCGTTTAACAAAGTTGAAACAATCAGGAACAATGGAAGACTTTATAGCTACCTTTGAGCGCCTAGATTTTCTGACAGAGGGCATGTCTGAAGCCTTTTTTCGAGAATGTTTTATCAGTGGCCTCAAGGATGAGATTTGGGCCCATGTCCTCATGGCTCGGCCTCATAGTTGGGTGGAGGCTACTAAAAGAGATAAAGAATCACAACAGGTTGTATCTTCTCAAAACCGGAAACCCTCCTTTATCCCTCACCCTAAACCAGTAAATCCCACTACTCCCTTCGCTCCACTAAAGATCCAAAAATTGACCAGGGCTGAAATGGCTGAAAGCCAACTCAAAGGCCTTTGTTATAATTGTGATGACAAATATTTCTCGGGCCACAAGTGTAAGGAACAAACGTTGTTTATGGCCATCTCTAAGGATATTTCGGAAGAGGATATTGAAACTCCCCTTGTGTTTGAATCGCCTGAAACCTCCGACATAACCCCTCCCTCAGACCCTCCCGAAGTAGAACCGGTCATTTCCCTCAATGCTCTCACTGGATTCTCCGCTCCCCAAACCCTCAAGCTAATTGGTTACATCAAACATTGGAAGGTCATCATTATGGTTGATAGTGGAAGCACCCATAATTTTATTCATCACCGCATTGCCCAAGAAACTCATTGTTACATCCATGCCGTCAATAATTTACAAATCATTATTACCAATGGTGGCTCCATGAAATGTGGAGGGCGTAGTGAAAATGTGTGTCTCCAAATTGGTGACTACCACCTAAAATCTCATATGTTTGCTATCAATGTGGGAGGTTGTGACATTGTGTTGGGTGCAGACTGGCTAAGGACTTTGGGTCCCATTCTCATGGATTTTAAGGAATTAACCATGCAATTTGACCAGGAGGGCCACCAATATAAGTTCCAAGGCATCACCGTTGGTTCACCTGAGATCATTGGTTCCCATCGCATGGAAAAGCTGCTCAAAAAGGGTCATTCGGGTGTTATTGCTCAACTTCATGCCATACAAGCAACATAAACACCCTCAGTGCCGCAAGACCTCCAAGCCATCATTTCTAAACATCAAGTGGTCTTTTCCACTCCCCAGGGACTCCCTCCTTCCCGTGGTTTTCATGATCATTCCATTCCCTTTGTACTCAAAAGCCTTCCTCCCAATATTTGTCTGTATTGTCACCCCTTTTCCCAAAAAAATGAAATTGAGAAAATGGTCCAGGAACTCCTTATTGCAGGCGTTATCCACCCTAGTACGAGCCCCTACTCTTCTCCTGTGGTCATGGTCCTGAAGAAAGAAGGTTCTTGGTGAATGTGTCCTGACTTCTGTGCCCTCAACAAACTTACCATTAAAGACAAATTTCCCATTCCTGTCATTGATGACCTCCTGGATGAACTGAGTGGCGCCCAATTCTTTACTAAACTTGATCTTCGTTCAGGCTAAAACCAGATACGTATGAAAGAGGTAGACATTCCCAAGACTGCCTTTAGAACTCATGAGGGCCAATATGAGTTTTTGGTCATGCCCTTTGGCTCGTGTAATGCCCCCTCCACCTTCCAAAGCCTCATGAATCATGTCTTCCATCCTTTTCTCCATCATTTTGTCTTAGTTTTCTTTGATGATATCCTCATCTATAGCAAGACCTGGAAAAAATATCTTGCTCATGTGGATTGAGTTCTCCATCTACTCTCCCAACACCAACTTTTCCTGAAACAGTCTAAATGTGCTTTTGGCGCCTCAGAAGTAGAGTACTTGGGTCATTTGGTTGGCAAGGACAGCATCAGAGTGGATCCTAAAAATATTGAAGCTACGCAAGGTTGGCTTCACCCAAAGACTCTCAAAAGCTTGCATGGATTTATGGGCTTAACAGGTTATTATCACAAGTTTGTTAAGAATTACGGAAAGATTGCAGCACCTCTCACTGCTCTCCTAAAAAAGAACTCTTTCACCTGGACTCCAGCTGCTGCTCAAGCTTTTCAAACCTTGAAGATGGCCATGTGCACCACTCTAGTCCTGCCCCTTCCTGATTTCACAAAAGACCTTTGTCTTGGAATGTGTTGCTTTAGGGAAAGGAATTGGTGATGTCCTTATGCAAGAGGGTCGACCTTTGGCCTTTACCAGCAAGAAACTATCTGAACGAAATCTGGGAAAATCTATTTATGAAAAGGAAATGTTGGCTATTCTACATGTCGTTGATTTGCGGTGCCCTTATTTATTGGGGCAACGATTCCAAATTAAGACAGACCATCAAAGCCTTGAGTATTTTTTGGAACAACACATTTCCTCCCCGGAGCAACAAAAATGGGTAACTAAAGTTATTTGGCTATGATTATGAGATCATTTACAAGAAAGGAAAAGAAAATGTGGTTGCGGATGAACTTTACCACAAATATGAAGATGAAGGATCCCTTTTTTCTCTTTCCTTCATTGTACCAGATTAGCTCCAAGTTGTTCGCCAGGAATGGCTACGAGATCCCAAAAGTTCGCAGTTGATCCAACAATTGTAGTCCAGTGCTCCAACTCCCCTAGGGTAATCTTGGCTCCATGATGAGCTTTGATACAAAGGCTATTTATATTTAAGTAAACAATCAAAGCTTAAATCCAAGGTACCTTCTGATCTTCATGTTACATCGATAGCAGGGCACTCCGGGTTCACCAAAACCTATGACAAGGTCAAACGTTCTTTTTTCTAGGATGGTATGAAACAAGACATTCGTAATTTTGTCACTGAATGTGATGTGTGTCAATGCAACTAGGAAGAAACAGTCAAATCTATGGGCACACTACAATCACTCCCGATTCCACCTGCTATTTGGAAGGACATCTCTATGGATTGTATTGCAGGCTTACCCAAATCGGGAAATAAATCAGTCATCATGGAGGTTGTTGATTGCCTTTCCAAGTATGCTCATTTCTGTGCTCCTGTACACTCGTTTACATCATCCACGATGGCTCAAATTTTCATGGATCAGGTCTTCAAGCTTCATGTCATGCCACACTCTATTGTTTCTAATCGCAACCCAACTTTCATAAGCAATTTTTGGCAAGAACTGTTCAAGCGACAAGGCACCCAATTGCATCTCAGTACAGCTTATCATCCCCAGACTGATGGTCAAACAGAAGTTGTCAACAAGTGTTTGGAAACATATTTGAGGTGTTTTTCCTCAGAAAAGAAAAATCAGTGGGCTCAATGGTTACCCCTAGCTGAATGGTGGTACAACACTTCATACCATACAACTACACGCATGACTCCTTTTGAAGCAGTATATGGACAGAAGCCACCTTCAGTTCTCTCATACTTACCTGGTGTCTCAAAGGTCCAGGCGGTTGACCAAACACTTACAGTTCGAGAGGCTATTCTTCGTACCCTCAAAGAGAATTTGGTCATGGCACAAAATCGCATGAAGCAACAAGCAAATCAAGGTCTCTCTGAACGTCAATTTGAAGAAGGGGATCAGGTGTTTCTTCGCCTGCAACCTTACAAGAAGAATTCCCTCAAGGCCAAGCATTGTTAGAAGCTAGCACCCAAATTTTATGGTCCTTATACAGTTCTCAAGCGTGTAGGACAGGTGGCCTATCAGTTAGCTTTTCCTAGTCATTCGAAGCTACATCATGTTTTTCATGTTTCCTTCTTAAAAAAGGTGATCGAAACTAAGTGCCAAATTCAAACCAACCTTCCTGAGTTAGCCGAAGAAGGATCCATTTGGCTATAGCCACAAGCAGTTTTGGACCAGCGTGAGCGTCACCTGTGTCAGAGAACTATCAAGGAAGTGTTAATCCAGTGGAAAGATACAACTCAACAAATGCCACTTGGGAACTAGCTACCATTCTGCAACAATTTCCACATCTCAAGCCTTGAGGACAAGGTTGTTTTTAAGGGGGAGGACATGTTAGGGTCCTAACCCACACATAGGTAGAACTTATATTTGGATGTAATAAAGGTCAATATTTATAAGGCCTTGCAATAAAATAGAATAAGTTGAATGTAAGAAGACCTAATAGAAGCTTCCGCTTCTAGAAGGATCTTCCTCTAGATGTTTCTTTTGATAGACATATTTAGTATAAATATGAGTCGAGGGTATGAGAACCCTAGCTTGGAGATTATTGTAATAGAGCTCTACTCGACTGGAGGTTGCCCCCTCGAAGAGGCCCTTGAACATTGCTCTCAGAATCAAAGTGCTATTTCTGTTGTTATTCTTATATCATTTCAGTGTTATTGTGGTGATTATTCTGGTTATATTGTTGTTATTCTGCCATTTCTAGCATTTTATTACTGTTCTGCATACTTTTTATATCTGGTATATTACACCATACTTCATCCAAAATGTCCTCTCTTATGGAACTCTATAGGTGTCATCCTCCATCCATCACATCACCCTTGAGAGGGAAACCTAAGGTTCAAGAAGTTTAGGATCATATCCAACACCAACAAGAGGGTCTCAACCTCTTCAAGGACAACTTGGCTACAACACAAAATAAGATGAACCAACAAGCATATAAACATCATAGTGAAATGTATGGTAGTCAAGAGGTGGTTATGATCAGGTTTTTTTAGTTATCTATAAATAAGGATGGAGTCCTCTGTATGGAGCATGTATTGAATTATTTTGTACTGGATCTTAGCTCATTGAGAGGTCACCCTACCTTAAGAGGAAAGCGAACATGAGTGGATTCCTTCCATAAAAGGATCATTGTAAGGTGTTGTCCTAACTTAAGGGTATTTTGATAAATAAAGTAATGACAATATCTAAATATATTGTTTGTGATTAAAGGAGAATCATGACATGGGAGGATCATGAAATTTTCGTATTAATACAATTGTAGGATCTAGTGAAGGAGGCTTGATTAATGGCGCAAAAGGATCTAGTACAATCACAACAACTTAAGGAGGAATTTCACAAATTTATGGAAAGTGGTATCATTGATGAGACATATATCATATTATCTTAAGAGAGTATACCAATGAAATAGATGCCTAGTATGATTTAGAAAATGATTGTGATAACCAATTGCTAGCGGGAAAAACCCCCCTATGACTACACCAGGGTACATAATGTAGGAAGATCGATTAACCGTCTAAAATTTAATTAATTCTCTAAACTACCCCAAACATACCAAAACTCATACAAATAAAGAAAAAAAAAGGAGATCGGGTAACTATACCTCGAATCCCACGTCTGGTGATGACCTCCTCATGCTTGGAAGTTTCACTGACTGCACGCCAGGGCTGACCTGCATCCAAAGATTGACAAACAGAAAACTACAAGAATGCTACTCCATATATAAGTTAGGGTTAGATGTTAGAATGTCAAAACATAAATCAATAAAAGCATTTAAGACACCATCATTTGGGACAGGAAAAGTAATTATTTTATTAATAACTCAATTATTATACCTTTACAATCAAAGTCAGCTACCTCTTTGTGAACCTGTTCCGGGCTCCTCTTCACCAAGATCCAAGTGCACCTTTGTATAAACTTCTCCTCTCAACCTTTTGATCTCTTGTTGGGAAGTGAATGGGATAAATGGGAGGAGAAGGGGCTAATGATGGAATGTTGAGGCAATTCTAACAAAAGGGTTGCAATATCTTGGGCAAGGAGGGGAAGTGAAATCGGGCATAGTTTCATTGTTCTTATGCTTTGATTTGGAATGATACCCCAACACATCCTTTTCTATGACAAAAGGATGGTTATTCAGTTGGTTGACGGGCTATAACAGGTGGATTAGTTGGGAAACTACCCAATAGCCCGTAATCTCAACGAATTCCTTGTAACTTTTGCAAGTATACACGGGTTGTAATGGTGCAGCATGCGTATGTACGCAAGTTGTAGTGGTGCAGCAAGCGTATGTACATGGGCAGTAATGGTGCAGGGTGCGTACATCTTCAAAAAATTGGTCTTTTAAGAAGAGCAACTTAGCAGTGCTTTGGAAAAAAATGCAAGTAAGAGGGCCAAGGCCATGTATGCATGTGTAGAGAAATTTAGGGTTATAATAGATGCCCCCTAATGTGTGAGGTCAGAAGAGAATCTGATGGCCGAAATACATTACAAAATCTTCGCCAATGTACGAAAATGAGTGAGCCCGAGATCAAATTTCGGGAGGTGTCATCTGCAAAAATAACAATTGTCTGTTTGAGGTGGGCATACCCATGCTCAGGATGAAATAAATCATGGTTTCCAATCAAATACACTGCAGATCCATGTCATATAACTATATAAAGTGTAGCCGCGAGCAATACACAGTGGATCTACATCTCAAAATTAAAGATATACAAGTATAGTATCCATCTCCAAGAATCCAATAATGCCCGATGGCTAGAGATGAGGTCTTCATAACTCAAGCAACAACTTAAATATCTTCAAAACTCGGGTAGGATTACAATGTGAGTGTATGAATTCATTACCTAGAGGTCTTCGACGGCTTGTCGGGAAAAGACAAGAGGATCTCGACGATTAGGCAGAGAACTTCGTTGATTTTGAATCAGGACTTGACTGGAATTTCGAGATGGCCGACTCATGAGGTCAAAAGACAAACTGCAAAAAGGCCGACTCAGGTTGGGTGAAACTTCCCTTGGACAAAATCACAAAAGATGATCAGACTAATGCAACATGACATTGACATAACTTCATGATGTAGGAGGCAACACAAACTCTCCATGTGTTTAGAAGAGTAACCAAATGGAGGAGGACACGGCTCTATGTAGCGAGACCATCTTCCTAAGGTCATATTAGATCCCAATGCTTGACGAACAAACGGAAGGATGTGCTTTTTCCAAGGGTGACTCATTGTGCTGCCAAAAAAAGAATGCATATTTCCCGTCCCCTCTTTTTGGGTTTTTTTATTTTTATCTTTTTCAAATTTTTAAAGACCTTGAAAAATAATAAAAGAATGCTACGTTACAAAGGAGAAACGAGTGTCACAAGAAAGCATAGTATTTCCAAGCGCAAGGAACACACTAATGCTCAGAGCAAGGAGACATGTGCAGGTAAAGGACATTCGGGGAAAATTCCTCTATGGGTTAAGGTATTAGGTCGCAAAGGCAAAGTGCTACAAGGCTTGTGTATAAGACATGCTTCAAAGGTTCAGTTGAGAGCAACATGGAGCCAGCATTAGGCCAAAGACGTGGAGATGAAAATGTGATTAGCAAGACACGATGGAACCCCCTTCAATGTAATTTTTAATGATCCCATAGAAGGTAAGCTCGGTAGTTTTTTCACGTTTAGAGAGTCTGAAAAAACATAAAAGAAGACTCCAAGGAGTACCTTTTTCGTAGATAGTCTAGTCAGTTCGAAAAAAGGGTAAACTAACACCGAAAAGATGTCTATTCAAAACCATTTTAACGAGTGTGACAAAGAAAATATCACTCGACAATACTTTCAATTTTAAGGAGTCTGAAAAGAGCTTAACTATGGACTCACAACCTTTTTCTGAATTTAGTCCCCTTATCTCGAAAAAGTATAAAAGTTACTGAGGAAAAATCTCCCAGTGAGACGAATCTCCTGAGGCGTACCTTTCTCCTCTATAATCTACAGGCCAAAAAAAGGGGTAAACTCGTGCTAGTAGATGTTCTTCTTGACCAATTTAACGAGTGTGAAGGAACAAGGTCACTCGACGATCTTTTCAATTTTAGGGAGTCTAAAAAGAGCTTAATTATGGACTCCGTGGGGGTTCCTTTTTCGTAAGTAATCTCCGAGGCCCAAAAAAGGGTTAAACTTATACCTGAGAATACTCTTCTAGCGAACCGAGGTTCCTAGAGTATACCTTTATTCATACAATTAACCATCCAAACCGAAAAAGGGGTAAACTACCGTCGGACAAACGTACCTTCAGATTTGAGTTTAGCGAGCGTGAAGGGAAAAAATATCGCTCGGCAATATTTTCATGTTTAGAGAGTCTGAAAAGGGCTTAAAGAAGCCTCCAAAAGGCTACTTTTCTCAGTTAATCTAGACAAGATCGAAAAGCATAAATAAAGTCTTGTCGGATGCTGCTTTCATATTTCAAAGCGAGCTTGAAAAACAACAAAGCGTGCTCATTTTTGGAGTCCCGAGGGTGAGGCCAGGAATGATGGTGCATCAGATGAATGAGGCTCAATCTCGTAATCATGATAGGACTAACAAGGACTCCCGAGCTTAAATTCATTATAGATAGCATGGACGCCAAAATGCAACAAGGATCTATCTAGGGAATCCATGTAAAGGTAGTCTCTACCACCTAATCACGACACTTCTAAAGAAGCAATGACGGTTTTGTGTTGCACTTCGGTGGGATCAATTTAATGGAAAAGTGGAAAAGATAACAAGATGCAGAAAGTGGAGGTGAAATACTAACTTATATGCAAAAATTTGGAAAAATGACTTTTACCGAAGGACCTTTAAAGTGACCCATCTCCCCAAAAGTTACCAAACCAAAAGGAAAAGTGTATCGTAACATCCAATAAGAAACTCAGGAATGGAATCAAATGATTTCCAAGCCAGGAAAAACAACAAAGGGGTCAAAAAAGTGGCAAAAAGGGCCAAAATAGTCTATAAATAGAAGCTGGCAGCTCATTTTCACCGTTGCATTTTGAAAATTGACCAAAAGGAGAAAAAATCCCCTTTGCTAAAGAAGTTGATTCTAATAGCTTCAGAGGATGAAACAAACTTCCGCTCGGACCAAGTAAGTACAAATGTATCCCTCCTACATTTCAATTCCTTATTTATGCATTTTTTTTTTAGGGGGCAAACTCTCCCAAAAGGAGTGGCCTTGCATGTACGCGGGTTGTCCAAGGACAACCCGCGTATGTACGCAGACAGAAAACAGTCTTCCAACGTACATATGCGACTGTGGCCAAAACAACCCATGTACACCCTCAAAANNNNAAAGTCTTGAAAAAATTAAAATCCAAGAGCTAACTCCATTTTTATCTTCCATGGAACAGGATGTATGTCCATTATAGGGAGAGGGAACATGAGGACATTGATATACTGGTCAATGAGGACCTTGTTTCCATTGTCACATTGAAACAATGTGGGCTGTGGAATCTCTTCCGGTGCCCATTTATGAGGGCACAACCCAGGCTATTGAATACCCTAGTTGATTATTGGCATCCGGATGCAGAGGCATTCATGATAGAGGGGTAGTCATTGACTCCAACGAATGAGGGTATTTACTTCTTGACTGGCCTTTCGAGTAGAGGGGAACCAGTCAATCTGCGAACATTCCCCCTAAGCCTTTCAACATTGAGGACTACATCAGAATGTACTTTGAGGCCAACACTAAGAAGGTAGGTTCTCAAGTTCCCATTCACAAGATCACCATTTTGTCATTGAGAGTGATCTTACTACTTATTGGGTAGATTATTGGATCCGCAACCCTTCACCAGGATTCCCGAGCACACATGCATTGTGCTATTCAGTGCCAGAAGGCACATATATATGACTGGAGTATGACCATGCTCACATGCATGAAGAGGTAGTTGACAGAGTGTCGCAAGCGCAACAACAAGAAATTCAGGTTTGGAACTATCCTTTGCTCGTTCTTCTTCTTCAAGAGTGCCCAGTCTGAGTCCCAAAGAGACTGTACGGGGGCATGTGGCCTCCTTCCCGGTAGTATGCATATGGGAAACACTACTGCAACGACAGGGGGGAGGAAGGACCATAGAGGCCTTTGATGAAAAATTCTTTGACTGGTGGGCACAACAGATTCCAGTGATAGAGGACTACCCCTATGCTGGAATCAACTTTTCCAAGGATTCGGACATGCCCATACCTCTCGAAGACGAGTGAGGAGAGCTAGGTACATGTTTTTTAAAGTTATTTAATTTTTAATTGTTTTTATATATATCATTTTTATATGTATCAAAGTACTGACTTTTGTATCTGTTATGTACAGATGTGGGACCAATGTGCCCAACGGACTTCACGAGGTCTCAACGATGTCCTCAACCAGTGGTAGGACCAGCATCAGTCGATGGACCAGCAGTCACAGGGGGACCTCTAGATGGAGAGGCTGAGAGAGTTTTGAGGTGGGTGGAGCACAACCTCACCGCGCTCACTCGTACAGTTCCTATGGTCGAGATTGAGGATATCCCTCCTTCTATGCAACCTCATGTAGTGGGGGTGCCACGGACTTGGGTCCATATTTTTTGACGTTTGGCCAACGTCATCGTTCACTACGGAAAGGCCAATAGGCCCCGATCTTAGATAGGCTAGACTATTATGTGTCGAAGGCACCTTTGTATATTTTTTGAGGGCATAAGCCCCATGATGTATACTGAACCTTATTTTTTGAGGCGTTCGCGCCCACCTATGTACNAGAGAGAGAGAGAGAGAGAGAGAGATCTTTATTCGTCTTATGGATCAGATTTCTTACAAATGTATGTACATGTGTATGTGTGAGCTTATTTTTATGTGTGTGCAACATGCCAATCTAATACTTGATTAGCTAGAGTATATGTCATTTGATTTAATCTCCTAGGAACATGGATATATGTAATGTAATCAAAGTAACGTTCTAAGAGACGTACCCTAAAGAAACGTCGGTGCAAAGTAGGATCATAAATATAGTAAACTCCATTTAAATGGGACACAACCAGCTGAGCATATAAGTAGACCTGAAGATGAGAAATGCCATGTGACAAGGCGTCACGAAGCAACTCTATCACTACGTTGTATACGACAACATTGTTATTTATGTCACCTAGACAAATACCTCTAGAAGATAGCAACTCACCTTCAGGTGTGAAAATCACCCAAGCTGTGGAAGCAACCCTTTGAGTGCATAGGCTAGCGTCGTCCACGAACCTAAAGAGCACCTCCGATTCACTTGACATCTGCCATGGTGAAAAAGAAGACATAAATAACAACGCGTCCATAAAACAAAAAATGACAAAATATTGTGTAAGAACTATACATATGTACAAGAAGTCACCCAGGCGACCAACCTAAGAGAAATACTTCTGGAGGTAGATCCCATTTCTAGGCTCCTCCAAGGCATTTCCCTCAAACTCGACCAAACGATAAGTGCCCTTCTTTAAGACCTCTTTCACAATGAAAGGTCTGAACCACATGGGTTTGAACTTGCCTGCCCCCAAGGGATCCTTGTCTTGATCATAGACCAGGACAAGATCGCCTTCAGAGAGAATCTAAGGATGAACGGACCGATCATATTGACACTTGACTCGTTGCTTATGAGCCTCATTGGCTGAGCCTGCATCATGACATTGCTCATCGACCTGCTCGATATATAATAGGCATTCCTCAAAGGGTTAAGTGTCTGGAAGTAAATCCACTGCCAACTTTAAAGGCGAGATTTGGCACTCAATAGGCAATACTGCTTCTAGCCCGTATATGAGTTGAAAAGGTGAAAAATCTGTGGCATTCTTTACAGACATTCAGTAGGCCCATAATGTCGAGTACAACATCAAATGCCAATTTGACTTGGCAGAATTGATAATCCGCTGAAGAATAGTCTTGAGAGACTTATTCACAGCTTCAACCTTACCATTCGCTTATGGGTAGTAAGGTGATGAATGTTCTTGACTCAACCCAAGATTTGATGTTAACTCGGTCATCATTTTATTTTGGAAGTGACTGCCATGGTCAATGACAATCTCATTCAGGATGTCGAACCTTACTACTATCTGGTAGAAAATGAAAAGAGTCGTTGTTTCTCCATCATTGTTAAACGTTGGCATATCCTCGACCCACTTTGTGAAGTAGTCTACCGCTACGATGATGTAACAATGCCCCATGGCTGAAGCCAGGTGACATGTAGTAAAGTCAATCCCCCACTTAGTGAAAGTACCAATAGCAATGACAGGAAACATGGGAGCAAGATTTTCCCGCATCTTCTGAGAGAAGATCTGACACGGGTGGCACTTCTTGACTGAATCAACATATATTTGATGAACGTAGGCCAAAAGTAATTGGCAAGTAGAATATTTTGGGTTGTTGCAAACCCAAAAAAATTACCACCACATGCTCTCGTGTGGAAGTCGTTCAGAATGAAGCTCTGCTTCCTCATGTATAAGGCATCGACGAAGAATGCAATCTACACCTCGACGATACAAAGTGTCATCAAGTATGAGATAGTTTCGTGTCTGATGGCGAATTCTTCGACGCTCGTCGTGGGAAGTAGAAGTAGGGCACTTCAAAGTCTGGAGATAGACTAGTATATATCCATACCAGGGGTCTAAATATGTGATTAGAAAAATATCTCCTTTGATAGGTGATTCTTCGGGAGTGACATCACTCGATTCGACCGAAAGTTCCGAAATATTTTCCACAAAGACCAACGATTTTTTGGATTTCGCGGAAACAAAATCCAAGTCAAATTCCTGGAGGATTACAATCCATCTATTGATCTTTCTTCCAATGACCCATCGTGTGAACATATATTAAAAAGGGTTCACGACGAAAATGATGGTGGTCTTGCGAAGCAGAATGTAATGACGAAACCGTTGGACAACATGCACTGCTGCCAAAGCAAGCTTCTCAACATGGGAATAGTTGAGTTACGACCCAACCAGGCCTCAACTCAGGTAATAAATAACATGCTCCTTTAGCAGATCGTCATCTTGAACCAAGACCATGCTAATGGTCGACTCTGCAGTGGCCAAGTACAAAAAGAAATCTATGTTATAATCAGGAGGCCGGAGCATAAGGGCAGACGTAAGGGCGTGTTTCAATGCTTCAAAAGAGCGATGAGTGGCTTCATCCCAACAGAAAGGGGCTCCCTTTTTCAATAGACACATAAACCCTTTAGTGATCTCAACGTAGTTCGTGACAAAACACAGAAAAAAGCTTTCCCCTATAAGCTCTGAAGCTGGGGTTTTGTGCACACGGGAGGCAACTGAACTAACGCCTCAACCTTAAGAGGATCGACCATGATCCCTCTTTTTGAAAGAATGAAACCTAAGAGATGACTCAAAGTCACACAAAAAATGCACTTGTTAGGATTCAAGCAAATCCGATAGTAGTGGCATCATTCGAAGATTAGTCGGAGGTGTGTGGGATGATAAGATATCTTGCGAGAGTGTGATGCTAGATCATCAAGATAATCCTAGACTATATGTCTAAGGTCATGGAAAGAAAAAGACATGGCCCACTGAAAAGTGGGTCCAACATTCTTTAGGCCAAAAGGCATCTTATGATATGCAAATGTGCCCCAAGGACAAATAAAAGTTGTTTTATGTTGGTCTTCGGGTTTGACCTAAATCTGGTTATATCCAAAAAAAACATCCATGAATGAAAAGAACTCACAGCCTACACATTCATCGATGATTTGATGATGAATGGGGTGGGAAAATTATCTTTCGATCACGCCTTGTTCAAGTAACGGAAGTCCATGCATACGTGAATCGTACCTTATTTTTTGTTAACCGAAACGGGGTTTGACACCCATTCTGTCAACTGTACGAGGTAGATAAAACCGGCTTTAAGCAGTTTCTCTACTTCAGCCTTAATTGCTGCCACTTTCCAAGGATTCACCAAATGAAGCTTTTGTCAGACCGACTTGGCATCAGGGTAAGTCGTTATCTCATGTTTGACTATTCTTGGGTCTATGCCTGGCATTTCCTCGTAATAGTAGGAAAAAACACCCCAAAATTCCTTAAATAACTTCATATAAATTCGAATCTCTTCGGGGGAGCAATCTGCTCCGATGAAAACATTCTCCATGACACCAAGGGTTTTGGAGATATCTATAGGGATATTTTCAGCGATACTTTCCATATTACACTCGGCGTAAATTGTGTGCATAGCCAAAGGATTAATAGGACAAGACCCATCTCCAGTTATAGTCAAAACAAATTCACCTGCCTCTATTCTCCTTAACTATGGGAGGAAGTATGATCCATGATGGAGATCATCCCAAGGTCTGTTATGGACCAGTCAATGCCTCAAGAATCGCCTCATCTAAGGGAAATACTAGGTCAAGAGAATATGTAGTGGCAAGGGAACCTTGAGCCCAAATAGGCTCGAGAACTAGATCTAACTCTTGTGCGGGAGTCGGATTAGGGTCGGTCGAAGCTTGTTGGAAAATGTTGTACACAACTTATTCCACGGAAAAGGGCATGTCCATGCCATAATTCCCTGTCCCTTCCATCGAGGCTGATGAGGAAGGAAGATTCCATGGATCGAGAAAGTAATTTGTTCTAAATGACGACATTTGAAAAATTTCAGCCCTAGGCTGGTCGGGGGCAAGCGATATAAGCTTGACATTTCCAGAAGGAGGTGGGTAATCGAAAGTACCCATTAGTAATGGACACAAACCAACCCCTATGTTGACAGTGTTGGGATGAGGGTTTTCAATCATCGGGACCGTGGATGCCCCCGATGAAGGGTCAGGACGGGAGAAGGACAAATGGTCAATGGTCACAATTCAACTCTCGTGTGGAAACAATAAGACCCGAAAGACTGTATCAACCATTGCATTCATTGTGTAGGTCCAATTCCTTCCTAACAAAAGGTTGTAGTCGAGAGGTGCATCGACCAATTCAAATTTGATGCACATGGTCTTTCCTCCTAACTGCACGGGGAAAGAAAGAATGATTCCATGTGGTCTGAATGAACGATCGTTGAATGTCATAAGAAATGTAGGCGACGGAGACAAAACGGGTTGGCCAATGGTCTTCCAACATGCCAACGACATATTGCAAGTCGAGGCACCCTCATCAACCACCGTATGGAAGATATTCCGAGTAAAATATTTCTTGGTGTGAGCCACTACTATTTGAAATGCAACGTGGTAAGGAAGACGAGGTTTCAAGTCGGTTGGATCGAGAACGATCGCTCTCGGGTTACAAGTCTCTGCAGATCCCAAGGAAAATAACGGAGCTTTTCTCTGTGAAGGGAAGCTTTGGGGGACTTCCAAAGAAGACATCGCGTAAGGGGTTTGTGCCAAATATTCCACAATGGAGTAGTTCTGGGCAAACCTCGCGTTCAGATTATGAGAATCTTTCTTGAACACACCTTTGGGGATGCATGTCATTATTTCGCCCATCGTCTTCTCAATATGGAGAGGAACTGGTGGGTTTGTGGCTTCTTTACCTTTTTCAGTAGATTTTGGCATTCCGTAATCTCATTCCCTGGTTGCTATATGAGCGTCACCTTTCAACATGTAAACATTCGTGACCGAGGTATTACCAGTAGATGCAGGGGGTCCCTGACTGCCTCCTTCCATGCTCTAAGATGCTGAGGCTTGATCCATGTTTTTTCCATGTGGAAATGGGTTCATCAGCACAACATGTTTTTGTTGCACCAATAGCTTATGGGCCTCCACAAGTCGAAGGCACAGGTGAGTCGGGTGGTTCTCCGTGCAAAGGTTACACAGATACTTTAACTTTCTCTTCTCTATTTTCCCCCCGCGAGCATTGTTATTAGCCTTTTTTTCCCCTTTACCCTTCTCATTATGTTGTTTCTTATTTCCTTCAGGCTGTTGGTTGGCCTTCGGTTTCATCGACTGCACACTGTGTACGTCCGACATTTGGGTAGGGGGAACAGTCAAACCAGAGGTTTAGCTGGTCGTCGTCTATTGTATCGACAATTGTTGCAATTGATTTGACAACATATCAATGGACTTTCCTTGTGATGAGCCCACAATACCATCGACATGGGGTCAAGACTTTTGCTTGGCCTTGTTGAGGATGGAACTTGGCGCATCTGGAAAAATCTCATAGAGCAAGCCAGACTGAGAGTAAATTAGTTCAGGTTGTTGTGCTCTCATTATTGCCTCCTCTCAAAACACTCCCGAAGTTGCAACATCCTTGGATACAATTGGTACCAAAGACTTTAGGAACCACTCCAACAATAAAGTCGGTGGGACCTGTACCTTAATCAAGCTCTTATGACGCTGCCATTCTCGGATGTGATCAGAGATATGATCGGCCTTAGTCTGCTCAAAGTTGGCCAACAATTCGGTGTCGGCATCGTATCTCACGGGTAATTGGAAATGGTTTAGGAAGACCATCGCCAAGTCGTTAAAGTAAGAATACCTCGAGTGGTCGAGCTCAATATACCATTTCGCAACACCCCCAATAAGAGTGCGTTGAAAAAGGCGCAATTGTATGGAGTCATCTCGCAGCGAGTTTGACAAGCACCATAAGTGGAAGGTTGTCACATGATCACCTAGGTCCTCGCCAGGCTTACCTTCAAATTTTGGAATATCTGAGGGCAACTTAGTCGGCATGGGGGGCCAACGTGAATCATGAAAAATTGGGTCATTAAGAAACCTTGACAAGTCTGGCAGATGTAGCGTTGCTAGAAACGGTAGTTTGGGTTGAGTACTATGTACAGGAAAAAAGGGTCCTGGAGTTTGACTAGAACCAGGTTGCCAGGAAAATTTGGTTTGTTGGCCAGGGTTCTAGTAGAAACCATGGCCTTGACCAGCGTATGGAAACTGTGTTTATTGGGATATCATCGGTTTATTCCTGTAATTGGATGACGTGGGTTGGGAGGGGATTTCTCCCTGCGTTGTGTTCCAATGATTTTGGAAGGGGATGCCCACAGACGATTCGACGGGCATAGGTACTGAGCCTTGGCCGGGGTTCCATTGACCATGGAAGGGGTTTCCCCCGACCGACATCCCTTGCAAGGGAACTGATCCCTACCAAGGATTCCAAAGTACTTATGAGCAGAAATCTCATGTACTTTCCCCCTGTGTAGGAATAGTACCCTACACAAGATTTTGTTGCCCAAAACCAAGGTTTCCCCCAGCCGAGACAGAAACCAAAGAAAAAGCGTTATTACCAAATACGTCGAACAAAGAGAATGACATGGATGCCACTGACGTAGTGTAAGATGAAGGTCCTAAACTACATACTCCAAACAAGATGTAATTAGCGTTCGACCCGATGGGTTGCTGGAAAGCACCACCGAGCGAGGGGGACGGAGGAGGTATATGACCCCCACCGTAAGGGATAGCATTGAAGGGGACTGAATTGTCCCCGGTAGACCCTTGCATGGGAGCATTTGAGATCCCTTCCCCCAGACCCATGGTTTGTAGGGTGGAGTAGGTAAGGACTGAGTTTGAATCAAAGTCATGCATCTCATATGGAAATGGAGGGCTCGCCGCACTCTACATTAACGGAGTAGTGCTCGCCGGCGATGATGGCATTCGATCACTACCTGTGGTAGAGGGATTCGAGACCACTGTGGTCCAAACTGACAAAGGTGGGTTAGGAGGCAACTTACCCCCTGTGGTAGTAGCCGACACGGGAGTATGAGGACTCCTGGATGAAGTAGAAGCATTTGTTTCCATGGTTTCTTGTAAGACTAACTAACACTTGTAAGGTGTCACCTTCGGAGGGAAAACATGTACTAAGATTAGTGACGAAAAGTTAGTTATCAGAGGGTTGGTTGGCCCGAGAGATTCCACTCCAAGGTCAGAAACAATAGGTTCCTCTGGCTTCGAATAAACTCCTCTCGGAGCAGGCTCAGGCACAGATTCCTGCGGCCTGGTTGCTTCGAATGACCCTTGTTGGTCAATTCTTCGTCGTAACGGTGGTGGGGGTGGCTCTAATGCAACTGGTGACAGTCCCTGAAGCCTTCATGATCGACAGAGCTCTTGATATTCCACTTTGTGAAAAGATCAAACAACACAATAAGGCTTTAACTAGTGTTTAAAACCAAGAACACTTTAGAAAAATTCCTATAAGATAACTCAAGCAAAGCACTATCTAGTAGGAAGAACAGTTATGTCAGCCAACACTAGAGAAACTAATCGGTGTAAGTGCAACTCGAACATGGAAGCACCCTCTGGGTATACTCTGCAAAGTGTGACCCGAAGTCTACCCTAGGTACCGTGGTATACCCCCGTAATCACCCGTGTAAGTCCCTAGAAAATGGGCAACTAAGTTTCCATCTTGAAAATAATCACTAGGAGGGTACAGTCGACAGCCAAGTGGACCGCAATGAGTAGGATAACAAGTATGAAATCTATCGAGGGTATCGAAAGAAAGTGGTCTGGAAGACAAAAGAGGATATCGAATGGATTCGAGGTCCACGAAGCTCCGTAGGAAAATGCAGTCAATAGTATTCTCATGACAGATCCTCAATATGCATTCCCCACTATGTTTAGTCTGACTTTCGAGGGGTTATCTTCGTTGCCTTTCCTCACGTGACCTTGTGTTTAGCCCCTATGTTAGAGGGGGGTCCCGGATAAATTTTACGTCACTGGACTTTAACACTCCCTAGCTATGACTCCAATGTTTGTTTAACGGCCTTGAAGAGTTTCATCTCAAACCTAATTCAAGGCCCTAACCCTAACTAGTTGGTTGACCCTACAAACATAAAAATTCTAATTAATTTTAGATTTAGCATTCATTTTAATGGATTGATTTACTCGAGGGATATGGCAGTGAAACTAGTGATGTTATAAGAGACGAAAAGAGGATAAAAAGATGAAACTTGAAAGAAAATTACTTCTAATCAAAAGCAAAGATTTACAACTCTTTGTAACCAACTTTTCTTTAACTAAATTTTTCAAGATCTTTAAAAAGAAGACCTAAAACAAAATTTTGTTTGACTACAAGCTACTTATGTTTCAAGGAATAAGTAAATAACTTAAAAAACAGACTCTTTTTCCTTTCTAGTAAAATAACCAACTCTAACTACTTTACCAAACTAAAAATGAAAAATCTTTTTTTTTTAAATTGCTTCAAATAGAAAAAATGAAATAAATCTTTTTTTCTCTTTTTTCAAAGAAAATGAAAGGGGTAAAAATAACAACAAGACAAGACTGAAACAGATCTTTGGCCCGTTGCGGATCGCATGGAATCACTAGAGAAACCAAATAGGCAGATCAATAGTTCAAGGACTCGCTTAAAACCCTTTCAAAAGTAAACACAAGAAACTTCAAAAAGTCAAGTAAACTGAAGTCTAACCCAAGCTATGGCTGTAAAAACAGAGACTATGAACTATATCAAGAAACCATGAGAAGTATAAACCTCAATCAGGAAAGAGGTTGGCTGCCTCTTTTTTCAAAAAAATTCCTGATCCAGAGACGCTATTGTTGTTTTAGTAGCCTGTGTATGTACACGGGTTGTTTACTTAGCAGAGTGCGTATGTAAGTGGGTTGACCCAAGGCAGGGCGCATACACCTATGTATTTCTTTAAAAAGAAAAAAGAAACAGACAGTCTTATAGGGAAGGGAGAACTGGTATGGCACCTGAAGGTGGCCAGAATCCATTAAAAGACTCAGAAGACTCAACAGAAACTCGAAAGGCAAAAAAACCAATCAAACCACCCGAAATCCCGTAAAAAACCCTAGAGGCTTCCCTATTTTGGTCGCCAGTTCTTCTAACGGGAAAACCCCCCTATGACTACACCAGGGTTCAGAATGTAGGCAGGTCGATTAACTGTCTAAAAGTCAATTAATTCTCTAAAATACCGCAAACATACCAAAACTCATACGAAGAAAGAAATAAAAAGGAGATCGGGTAACTATACCTCGAATCCCACATCTAGTGATGACCTCCTCGCGCTTGGAAGTTTCGTTGATTGCACGCCTCCTTCTAGGGTTGACTTGCATCCAAATTTTGAAAAACATAAAACTACAAGCATGCTACACCATACACAAGTTAGGGTTAGATGTTAGAATGTCAAAACATAAATCAATAAAAGCATTTAAGACACCATCATTTGGGACAGGAAAAGTAAGTATTTTATTAATAACTCAATGATTATACCTTTACAATCAAAGTTGGATACCGCTCCGCGAACCTGGTCCGGGCTCCTCTTCACCAAACTCTAAGTGCACCTTTGTATAAACTTCTTCTCTCAACCTTCTGATCTCTTCTTGGGAAGTGAATGAGCTAAATGGGGGGAGAAGGGGCTAATGATGGAATGCTAAGGCAATTCTCACAAAAGGGATGCAATATCTTGGGCAAGGAGGGGAAGTGAAATCGGGTAGAGTTTCACTGTTCTTATGCTTAGCTTTGGAATGATACCCCAACACATCCTTTTATATGACAAAAGTATGGTTATTCGGTTGGGTGACGGGCTATAGCAGGTGGATTAGTTGAGAAACTACCCAATAGCCCGTAATCTCAACGAATTCCTTGCAACTTTTTGTTTTTTGCAACTTTTGCAAGTATACGCAAGTTGTAATGGTGCAACATGCGTATGTATGCAAGTTGTAGTGGTGCATCAAGCGTATGTGCGCGGGCAGTAATGGTGCAGGGCGTGTACATATTCAAAAAAATGGTTTTTTAAGAAGAGAAACTTAGCAGTTCTTTGGCAAAAAATGCAAGTAAGAGGACCAAGGCCATGTATGCATGTGTAGAGCAATTTAGGGTTATAACACCAATACATGGGCAAGTTTCATTTATGGGAAGATAATTTTAAACCTTATGTTTGATGAATCTATTAGTCCACAATATGTAGAGAACATCATTGAGGGTTGTCACAAGTTGGTTATGACTATCAATGAAAACCTTCCTATTCTCCAGTGGTAGTGTTCCCTTCATATCTAGAATTGGCCTTTTACAGTTGTGGTGATCATGATCTTTTGGACATTGTGTATTCTATTTATTTAGTTCCACATGACCATAGTGAGCATTAAGAGAAAAATATTTAGCCATTCGTTGAGCTCAAGAATCAGTAGTTGAGCTTTAACATGAGCACCTGGACATGGGACTCGGGTTTATGGATGAGCTTCTTAGACTACACCAACATTGACTATCCTTTGCACATAGGACCCTGGCTCCCTTGACTACTTCAATTTTGTAGTTAGCACCGGTACATGGGAGTCTAGTTTACTGTTGTGCATCCTCACTACATGTGTTGAGGGAAACACTTTATGAATGGGGATGGAGTGTTTGAATCCTCCCTAGGGGTGTAATGGGGGGCCAAAGGGCCCATTAAAGTAATAATGGTATAGCTATGGTGGTCATTCAATGTAAAGTGGACTGGGTCCACTATGGTTGTTACTATTAAATAAGGCCCACTAGTTAGTTAGTATGGAAAGAACCCTTAAGGTAGGGTAACACCATCAAATACTCCTTATGGAAGGAATCACTCCAAAAATCATGCTTTTACAATACAACATCAAACATATCTCAATATAATGATACTCATGTGTATTTATACTTTCTCATGAGTATTCCTTGAGGTCAATGCCAACTACCCCTCATTGTTATATTAATCCTTATGACTACCTAGTGGGCCTATTTATTACCCACCAACTTCCAAGTGGTCTTATTCTATGATTATGGCCACATCACAATCATTATCCCCCTTGGGTACCTCCCTAGGTACCCCATATTATCCTCCCCAATTACATTATAGGGGCTTGGATATTTTGATCAAGCAAGAAAAGAAGGACAATAAATTAGAACCAAAATATTGTGGTCCCTATCATGGTGTTACAAAGGATTGGTAATATGGCTTACATATTGGAGTTACCTTTGTTGTCACATGTACATCCATTCTTCCATGTTTCTTGTTTAAAGAAGGTAATTGGTGACAAGATCCTAGTTTAAAATCTTTTTCTAGAGCTCGATGAAGAGGTAAAATCATATTAGAACCTAAAATATCCATTGAAACACTAATCATGCAACTAATGACCCAAACAATTACTAGTTAACTCATCAATTTGAAGAACTTTCCAACAAAATATGTGAATTAGGAAGACGCATTCATCATACACAATCATCCACAACTAACCAACATTAAGGCTTATGCTTGTCTAAAGAGGAGGGGCATGTTAATCCCCTAACAATAATCCTAATTCGTTATCATTACATTAATTATAGTTATGTTGGCTTATTATTGTTTTCTATCCCTCTTTGTCTCTTATATATACATCAAGGAGACTCATTTGGAGGAGCAACTTTATCTTGTGCATTTGATCTTTTGCAATAGGAGTTTCCCCCCTTGAGGAGGCTTCTTATTCGTTCACTCTTTCACTTGATTTAGGAATGTCATTACTGAATCGAGTCTTATTTATTCTTATTTAACTATTTGGTCCATATCAATCCCCCATGTTTTGGTAGGAAATCAATAGCTATCTTATGCGGAGTTGTGGATTCTTTGGAACTACTAACATAAGTTTTAAGTATGTCATCTTTGCAAATTTCATAAGTTCCAAAAAAGGAGTTTTCATTAGTCTTAGTGGTCCTTGTCCTTAAAGCCTCTCTCTAAACAACAAAGGTGTTTTTAAGCCCTCACTCTCATTTGGAATTTTAGTCATCAAATAAATCTTGATTGTCAATCCTTATTTGGGTAAGGATCCACACTCTTTAACTAGATATTTGTATCTTCTCCTCTTAAACTCGTTTATATTGAGCCTCTATTTGGGCTCCTCCTATCATAAATGTCATGTAATGTGGAAGATTCTTAACCACCTCTAACTTCATTTTCAAATGGGTATTGCTTTAATACATAAGTTATTTACTACAACAAGGAAATCATATTTGTAATAAGAATGTTGAAGTCAAATTCATTTTTTTCATTGTAATTTTGAGTACTCCAAGATTCTTAGCCACCTCTATCCTCATTTTCAAATGGGTATTGCTTTAATACATAAGTTATTTCCTACAATAAGGCAATCATATGTTGAAATAATGTAACTGCAAAGAGTATTCTTATTATTATTGATATATTATTCATAGGATCAATCCCCATTGTGGATTGATCATGTTGGTTATTGTAATAGGACCAAATCCCCTTTTGTGGATTGGTCAAAAGACAATTGTAATAGGAAGAATAAGAAGTCGGCCCCAGCAGATAATAAAAAGACCCAGAAATATAATAAAGGTGGGTTTACCCACCCAGTTTGAGAAGTCGGCCCTGCCAGTGAAGAGACACTTCACACGTGCCAGACTTGTATAAATAAAGGAGGCTAGCACCTCACTTAGACACAACTCACTTGCTCAGTTTGAGAGACAAGTTAGGATCTGCTGTGGGAGAAGGAGAGAGAGTGTGGCGCATATCTAGAAGAGGATTTTCTATATTATCATAAAAGATCTCTTGGCATTGTATTGGCTATTTATATTAAGGAAGTTTTGCTGGGTTTTCTTCCCCTAGAGGGTTTCCCAAGATAAATGTTGTGTCTCTTGTGATTGTGAATTTCTCAGTGATCTTGGATTATGCTATTGTTATCTAATGAAATGAAAACATCTATAATAATGGCTTAAACATTAACATGGTATCAGAGCCAAGCTGAAGGAAGCATATTTCACAAGTGAAAAACGTCATTGTTACCGTACATGAAAATTAGGGCTTTTTATTGGTGAAGCTTTTCAGCCCCGAAACCATCTAGAAAAGTATGCCCTCCCCTAAGGATCACTTTGGCACTCTCAGCGCATCTTTTCAGTGGTTGGATCTCCCAAAAAGTGAAACCCTAGTTTCACAAAGTACCAGAAGTACCAGAAAACCAGGGTACTAGAAGTACAAGAAGTACCAGAGGTACCAGAAAACCAGAAGCACAAGTCAAGAAATCCACAGATCAAGTTTGGAGGAGAAAAAGTTGGATTTTCTCAGATCCAAACACACTAGGATACTCACCTTAGCCAAGCGCACCTCCTGGTAAGTTCAGTTTTTTATTTTGAGCACTTTCATTTTTCGGTCATTTTCCTAGCTCCAGGTAAAGATGTCTGCAAGCATTAAGCTTGTTGACAAGTTAGAAGGAGTGGAAAACTTTCATGCCTGGAAGTATAGGATTGGCCTCATTCTTGAAGAGAATGACCTAGCAAGATTTGTCAAAGACGAAGTATCGGAACCCAACGATGCTGCAGAAAAGGCAAAGCATCAAAAGGACACAATAAGGGCCAAAAGAATCATTGCAGATTCAATCAAAGACCATTTGATTCCTTATGTGTCATCTAAGAAGACCCCGAAAGAAATTTTTGATGCCTTGACCAGACTATATGAAGTGAAGAACATAAACCGTAAGATGAATCTTAGAACTCAACTGAAGAATACAAGTGTTATCTCCTCAAATAAATTTGTGGAAATTTTGCTTTTTGAGGTGATAGGTTGCGTCTAAATTTTATTCCTAAATTTTTGTAAGTAGGTTAGAGAGTCTGTATTCTGTAACTAAGCTTAAAAGAAAATTTGGATTTGGTTTGGTCAAGCAAAAGTCAGAATCTCAGGTTTCAGTGGTTTAGACGAGCCCGACAGGCGCTCATTAACCACCGAAAGCTTCTGTTCACGGCAGTTAAAAGGTCAAAGCAAGAGTTGGGTTAACTACCGAAAGCGTTTTCACGATAAAAATGAAAATCCCGTGCTTTCGCACGAGCCAGCTGTCAACTTGGAACAACGATGAAACGTAACCGTCGAAAGCTCGTCAAGTGGAAGGTTTGCGCGCTCTGATGGTCTCTATCCAAAATCTCAATATCCTGCTGTCTTTTCGACCGCAATCATCATTTCAAAATATACACACGACGGCATCACTGAAATTCACGCATTGTGGTCATGAAGCATCCCTCCATTTCAGTTGCAAGTACAGGATCCATCATGATCCCGTTAATCCCTCATTAAATCCTCATACAATATCATTTTGAATTCCGCAGATTTCTGAGGCAGTCGTGGGTTCGTAGTTTCATAAATTGAACGCATTTCCAGAGATCCTGATCCCATTTCCCCTAGTGATAATCAAAGCGCCACTAGAGTCCAGCGACCGCTCGAGAGTCAAGTAAGCCAGTGTGACTTATCAGGTAAGTCTAAAACTCGTCTTCTTTCATATTTTCAGGATTACCACCGAAAATCTAAAATTTCGGCATGCTCTCAGTCAAATCGTCATTTGAAACTTGTCTAGCGTTTGAGCTCGGTTATCTGAATTTTTTGTCACCCTATCCCACCTGTCCTTCCTTGAGATATACCCTCTGCGTTCCTAAATTCTAGAACCTTTTCCCCCTGGACACTCAGTTTCCCATAGTCACAGGTGCAGAGAATATTGATCAATGCTGAAAGCAGGGCCAGTGTTGAGGTCTGAGTTAGATGGGGTTTGGTACTTGGAAGCGTATCCAAAGATAGCTGAGTTTTTCAAACAGGTAGGGGTATTCACATACTGTGAAAAACTGACCCATTTTCATCAACAAGTAGCTGAAGCTTTCGCAATTACATATGATGGAAGATCTGCCAAGATTGGGAAAGAAGAATTTATCATAGATGAAGCATCTATAGCAGAGTTTACAGGTCTTCCACGAACAGGGGACTGCTGGTTTAAATCCACGCTGCCATCAAATGTAGAATTCAGATCATATTTTTTACCTATTCACAAAGGCTTGATTGGAAGAAGGATATTCCAATGTCCTTTTTAGAACCTCGATGGCAGGCATTGTTAAAGGCAATTTTTGTTTACATTACCTGTGAGGGATGATATAACAGAGTAATGTTTTATCATTTTAAGCTTCTCAATCATTTCACAGGTAGAGAACCAATAAATCTACCTTTATATTTTCACAAGACTCTTACTAAAATAGCCAAATAGGTTAAATCCAAACCTACTAAGGTTGCTGGCAGACTATCTCACCAAGGGCTCATCACCCTTCTTGTCAAGGAAGCTCTGCAGAGAAAAAAGGTTGATTGGGGTTTCTTTCTTTTCTGGAACGAATTCCAAACAGAGAAACCACCAGAGGTTGAGCCTAAGAAGACCGATGGCAGAAATACTGTTACTCCCAAAAGAATTCATAGGAAAAGGAAATGTATCTCACTACCAAGAGATCCTACAAAGTCATCCTCTGGTGAGAAGAAAGGTATCAAAAGAAAACTGCAGTTTGAAGGTGAACAGTCTAAAGACGCTGCTACAGGAAACAACCCTTTAAATCTACCTTACAGCGATTCAGAACCAGAACAAGAATTGACTGAGACTCAGGATAAGGTGCAGACTAAACGGGGTGCAGACCATTGTTCAAATTTACCTTTACCAACTCATACTGAGGCACACAGTCCATCAGTGGCATAACCCTCTTCAAGTAAGCCTAAAAAATCTAGCTCATGAAAAATCAACAAGCTCTTGCAACAGGTCTACGAAATGGAAGTCCTGGAAAGGGTAATTAAAAAAGATAATGCAGACCTAACTGACAGAAATGTAGAGTTGTTCAAAACAAAACAAAACCCTCAAGGAGAAGCATGACCGAATTAAAGAGAGAAACAGGGTATTGATCAGGGAAAACATGAAGCTGTATAGACAGCTGAGGACACTGAGGTTGAAGTTAAAGGAGTTTTAATCACCTGCTCATGAACAAACTGGATTAGAAACCCTGGCTAACTTAGCCACGACCATGGTAGACACACCAGAGCCTTCCACACAACTAGCAGAAGTTCGTAGGTCTACACGAACAAGGGCTGCCTCAGCCAAGAAACCTTGAACATCAGCAAGGGAGCCGAGGTAAGCATTCTTGCAATTTTGAAGTCTTCTCAAAGATGAAGTTTCGGTGGTTTAGGCGAACAGGACGACTGTTCATTAACCACTGAAAATCAGGACTTTCGATAGATAATTCACTCAAGATCTTTCTCAGTTAAC
This sequence comes from Picea sitchensis, assembly GCA_010110895.2. NCBI lineage: Eukaryota > Viridiplantae > Streptophyta > Pinopsida > Pinales > Pinaceae > Picea > Picea sitchensis. The sequence goes on from SNQJ01S0107344.1 coordinate 27,041, forward strand.
CACCGAAAGCCTGTCATGTCCAGAATGATCGAGTTTTTACACAGATCGAAGTTTTTTGAGCTGGAAAGGTTTGAAACCTCTTCTAATAAACATTTGGTGAATTATCAAGATAAATCCGCTAGCTATTTTTGATAGATTATTGGAAGAGGAGTTGTTTCAAAGGTTTTTAGCATCTTTGACAAAGACAGAAAATCAGGACATTTTCTCACATCAACAGATTCAAATTTATCTCTCTTGGAGAGTCAGCATTCAGCCTTGGGAGGCTATTCTGCACTACACCAGCACTCAACAAGAGAGAAGGACCAGAAAATCTGGGATTGGCCTCACTTTTTGGGATCATCCCACATCTTTTGCAATCAGATTTTGATTTACTATTTTTAGTTTATTTGATCCATGTTTTCAGGATCTTAGAATTGTTTTGTAAAGCTATAAATCTAAGATTAGAAGATGAACCAAGGGTTCGACTTTGGAGACTTTTTCATATTATGTAACTCAAAACTTATCATTTTCATATGAAGTAATACAAGCTTCTTTTGCCATAACTTGTTCAGATTTCATCTCCTTGTCTATTATGTACTTGCACCTGGATATTATATTCATGCTGTTATGCTTGTCTAATGCCAGATAACTGTCATCTTATCACTGCATTCATAAGTTTAACTCTGCAAGCATTCTTGTGATTATTGTAATTGGCCATTCATATATGCTTATATGTGATTCTGTTGATATAATAGTTATTTCTTCATCCATTCCTTTATTTGTAAACTCTCTAAACACTTGTGGCTGAAAGCCTTGTCCATCTTGACGTGTTTATGCATGATTTGAGCGAGAATTGATTCAGTCCTCCGACTTGTTCCAAACCCACACTTTTTATTGAGAAAATAGTTACCAAAAGATTAAGTTACCAGGAATCTCTGACTTACATCCTAGGAGAGTTTCCTGGAGTGATAATAAATTGGCGTCATTTCCATGGAGAGGAGATCGAAGCTCAGCTTCCTTGGGAGACGACATAGCTCCAGCTTTGATGATAGACAAAGTCTGGACATCATTCGGGTTGTAATTTTCTATCTGGCAACTCCATTGAAATGAAGTGGCTCCAAAAAGAGCTCACACCAGGGCGAACCAAGAAGGCCCACTGACAACACCAGTTCCTGATCCTGAGAAGATCATCAGTAAGGATAAATCTTTGCAAAGACAGGATTCCGGATCTGCAAAGGAAGTAGATTCAGGTATTCAAACCGACACTCCTCCTTTCATATCTAAAAAACCTCTAGTTGAATCCCCTGCTGCTGAAACTCATAATTCTCAGGAAATTGAAAATTTATCTCAAGTTTCTAAGGTAGAAGAACCTTCATTTTCTTCTAATATTACTGACTCTATTATTGAGGTTGATGTTTCATCCCATCCAAAAGAATTGAATACAGAGTCATTTCAACAGAAAGAAACTTCTTCCTCATCTTCCTTAGATTCCTCACCCATCAAACCTTTGAAAGGTGTTCTATACACTCACACTAATCTGCCTGTTCTTGAAGATATTCTTCACGATTTGTCCTCTAAGGGAGAAGAAAATTTAGCCTTGTTACTCGGTCAATTTTATAAAGCCTCTTATTTTTCACCTATTTCTGAAATTTCTGCTCAAGGTGAAGTGAGACAGCCATTTTATTCTAACTCAGGCAGCCCATCTCCCCTGTCATCTCCTACGAGTTCCTCGTCTGTGTCAAGAACCAAGACTACCATGGCTTCCCCTTTGACCAGGATGGAACAGATCTTGGCAAATAGACATGCCCCACTTGTATTTCCAAATCCCTTGTCTGCTATGCCAACCGGTGACTATCAGAAATATATGCCAAAGTTCACAGGAGCAGGGGATTATACTGCTGAAGAACATATTGAAGCTTTTTATGCTTATGCCGAAAATATAAATATTTCATAAGAAGATGCGTGGACTAGAGTTTTTGTTCAGAGTTTGGATGGCCAAGCCCGAAAGTGGTTCAAAGAGCTACCAGCAAATTCGATCACAGGTATTGAACAATTAGATGAGGTATTCTTGAAACACTGGGGAGAAAGAAGAGATCTGTTATACTACATTTCTGAGTTTGGAAATTTGAAGAGAGAAGATGGAGAGTCGGTCTCAGACTTCATCAAGAGGTTCAATAGGATGTTTGGCAAGATCCCTGCAGAGATTAAACCTAGCGACGCATCGGCAAAGATCACATTCTCTATTGCCTTTGATCTAGATTTTTGTCTAATTCTCAGAGAAAGACGATCAGCCACACTTGCTTTAATGCAAGATGTCGCCCTCGAGGTTGAATCTAACATTACAGCATCTCAGAAGCTTAAAGGAAGGTCCCTCTTCTTCTAATACTAAAATGGAAAATATGGTGAAGATGTTGGACAGTTTGACATCTGAAATGTCGAAATTGAAGGTTCAGAATCAGCAACCAGCAAGGGCAAAAGAGCCAAATGATTTTGCCCCGAGAAATCCAAATGTTTTTCCTTACAGAAGGAATAATCCACAAGTTCAGATCATTCAAAGAGATAGAAATGCAGTTGATGATCAGAGGATTAGACCACCTTTTCAAAATGCAATATTAGATGAAGAACAACAACCATCTCACAATGCCCCCGGGG
>SNQJ01S0107345.1:1388-12471 GCA_010110895.2 Picea sitchensis
GAACGACTGACGAGATTTCGACCTTTTTCCCTTCGAGTCTTTGAGACTCACAATAGTCCCTTTTGACATTTCGCGATTTCACATGTCGTGAATTTCTGAAACTCCATGTTGCGATCCCCGAAACTCCATGTCACAATTTCGCATTTCGACAATTCTTGTGATGAGATATCTTGATGCTCCATGTCGCAATCCCCGAAACTCCGAAACTCCATGTCGTGATACCTGAAACTCCATGTCGCAATTTCGCATTTCGGCATTTCGCGATTTTTGTGGTGAAGTGTTTTGACACTCCAACTCCTGGAAACCGAAACCTACACCAAAAGGTGTTTTTCGCATTTCGGGATTTTGGAATTCCTGTGGTGAAGTGTTTCGACACTCCAATTCCTAGTATCTGGAACTCCGAAATGGAGTTATTTCCCAGTCTATGAAACTCTTTGTTGATGTTCCTATTTCGGGATTTCGGCATTTCACATTTCGTGACTTTGGGACTCCTGTGATGAAGAGTCTCGACTCTTGACTCCTCCAACGCCCAGTATCCGAAACTCCAAAATGGAGTTATTTCCCAGTCTGCAAAACTCTTTGTTGATGTGCCTGTTTCGGGATTTTGGCATTTCACATTTCGCGACTTCGGGACTCCTGTGATGAAGAGTCTTGACTCTTGACTCCTCCAACTCCCAGTATCCGAAACTCCGATTTCCCAGTCTGCGAAACTACGAAATGGAGTCTTTGAAATGCTCTGATCTATCGCATTTCGGGATTTTCTGCCGTGAGTTGCTTCCTTGACTCCTGGAGTTTACGGTTCTGATCTTTCCATGCGATCATCGTTGCACTACTAGTCTTGCCACTTTCTCTTGTTCATCATCGTTGGGCTGAGCTTGCCATCAATGACAAACAAATACTCTGCCTTCTGTCTACCCGTAATAAATATGCCAACAGGTAGCAGCGGAAGGACAACATGGCAGCCATCAGGTGGTCGATCATTTGTCTTCATGTGAGTGGTATTCAAGTGTTATTCATGTTTTACAGAATTTGGAGGTTTCTCGCGAACTTAGCATGATTCAAGCCCGAGCCCTTAAGCCCAGAGCAATTAAATTTTTCATTAATAATAATCTTTTGTATTGGAAAGATCCTACTGGTTTACTACTAAGATGTTTAAACAAAGAAGAGTCAACTGAATCCATGCATCAGTTTCATTCAAGTATTTGTGGAGGCCATAATTACTGGAAGACCACAACTCATAAGATTTTAAGGGCTGGGTATTATTGGCCTTTTCTTTTTCCAGATTTGTGCGCCTTTGTGAAATCTTATGATAAGTGTCAAAGACTCACAGGAAATCAACAACTAAAATCTCTTCCCCTGAGACCTATTGTAGTGAATGGTCCTTTTCAGCAGTGGGGTTTAGATTTCATAACGAGATTAATCCTTCATCTAGTGGTCAACATAAGTGGATCTTGGTAGCCACTGACTATTTTACAAAGTGGATAGAGGCAATCCCCACTAGAAATGCCACTCATCAGGTCGTCATGAAGTTTCTCTATGAGAACATCCTGAGTAGATTCGGTTGCCCAAAAAGGCTAGTGACAGATAATGCAGTAGATTTCAAAGATGATGCATTGGTTGACATGTGTAATTCAACAGGCATTCAATTGGTACACTCTACTTCCTACTACCCTCAAGGTAATGTCCTTGCCGAGTCGTCCAATAAGAGTTTAGTTAGAATCATCAGAAAGCTGTTGGAGGAGAATCAAAAGAGTTGGGATTCTAAACTAAAGTTTGCTCTTTGGGAAGACATATTAACTGACAAGAAATCCATAGGAACTTCTCCCTTCAAACTGGTTTATGGCACTGATGCCATTTTCCCCATTCAGCTAGTTTTACCAGTGGCTAAGTTTTTTCAGGAGGAACAAACTAAATCAAATGATATGATAAGAAGAATGCTTGAGTTGGTAGAGTTGCAGCAGGTCAGAGAACAAATGGTGGATAAATTAGAGGCTCATCAAAAGAGGATCAAGGATACTTTTGACATAAAAGCAAAGGTGGACAACTTTCAGGTTGGTGTCTGGGTTCTGAAATGGGATGCCCTTAGACAAGATAAAGGCAAGCACGACAAGTTTGACTCTTTGTCGACCAGTCCTTTCATGATAACTCAAGTACAACACAACAACACCTTCATTCTGCAAAGTCCGGAAGGTGAAGAAATGTTTGGTGGCCCAGTCAATGGGCATTTTTTGAAACTCTATTTTATCTAAGGCTTCGAAGCCTTATCATTATAATTTATATTTTCAGCTTTTGTTTTTACAAAATAACTCCATTCCCAATGGAAACATTAGTATATAGGTTTGAATTTTCATTTTTCAGGAAAGGCATTGGTTCTGTGGTTCTTGAGACCTCACAGGGAGGCTTTCACCCCCAATAGGAGCCAGTGTTATCTCCTCAAATAAATCAATTGATATTTTTTATTTTAGGTGATAGAATGTATTTTAAAAAGGTACTTTTTAAATTTTTTAAAGCTCATTTCTCAAATCTTTATGCATGTAATAAAGTTTAAATAAACGTTTGTTTAGTTTTTATTTGATCTAATTCAAATCTCAGGTTTCGGTGGCTTAGGTGAACATTTCAATTGTTCATAAGCCACCAAAAGCCTTAGCTTTCGATAGCTTAAACAAAGGAATCCAGGGTTATTTTAGCCACCAAAATCGCAGAAGCAGGGAAAGAGTCAACACGTCCTATCACATGTTCCAACCGTCGGGTTCGACGTTTTATGATTGCAATAAGCCACCGAAAATACATGAGAATGAACTGTTCACGACCGGAAGATGATCTCTATGTGATATAAGTGAATCTTTTCAGATCATTATATCATTAAGACATATGCTTACGTACCCTCCATTATTACAGTTATCGACCATGACTGCTGCAAATCACCAACTATTCTTCCACATCCCTTGTAATTAGTGCCATGTTCTAAAGCTCGCCCCAGTTTTCTCATTTCTATCACAGCCGAGTCGACTTTCGCTAACTCTACGTTGTGTAACTCTCCCCCGAAATCTGCTCCTTCGATCACAGGTGTGCGGAAACATTGTGGAAAATGAAGAAAGGAATGTCAACCATGAGGAAAGAGCTCAACAACATCAGTTACCTGGAATCACACTCGGAGGTATGTCAAATATTCAGGGATGCAGGGTGTTATAATTTTTGCAAAAGATTACAGAGTTCTCATCAGCAAGTGGTAGAGGCCTTTGCCCTCAATTTCGATGGAAAGAAAGCAATCATAGGCTGGGATGAATTCGAGATAGATGAAGCCCGCATAGTTGAAGTGACAGAGCTTCCCATGACTGGAGAGAAATGGTTTAAAACTGCTGTCACTGAGAATGTTGAATTCAGGACTTATTTGAAACCAGAACACAGGGGTTTGATATGGAAGAAAGACATTCCTATTTCTTTCCTTGAAGAGAAATGGCAACAGTTATTAAAAACCATAATGGTTTATGTAACTTGTGAAGGGTGATACAACAGAGTGATGATTTACCATTTTAAACTTATAAATCATTTGACTGGTAGAAACCCACTCAATCTGCCCTATTTTCTCCACAGAAGTTTATCCAAAATGGAACATCAAGTCAAGGCCAAGCCTAATCAAGTTGCAGGTAGATTATCCCACCATAGTCTGATCAAAATTTTGGTTTTTGAGCTGTTGCAAAGAAGAGGCAAAGAGTGGAATTACTTCTTGTTCTGGAATGATTTCCAGATTGAGGTTCAACCAGAGGGAAAAAAGAGTCCTCATTCCAAGAAGTCTTCCACTCCCAGAAGTGGAAAGAGGAGGAGGAGAGATATCTCTCTAGCCCCAGTTAATCAACCCTCTCCTTCCTCTAAGATTGAAAAAACTAAGAAGAAATTAAATTTCAACAGTGAAAGGCCAAAGAATCCCCAGTGAACAAAAACATTTTTAATCTTCCTTACACAGACTCGGAGGATGAAGAGCACCAGATTGAAACAGGGCATGAGGATTTAGTTACCACAGGGTGTGGAAATTATGTTTTTGTGGATATATACACAACAAGTTATGAGGACCTTCCATCACCTACACCTCAAGAAGAACAAGAACCTCAAATTGCAGATGCCTCATCTAAACAGGTGAAGCAGAGTAAAATCAAAAGAGATTAAGAATCTTAAGAAGTAGCTAGCCGAACAATAGGTGCTTGAGAGATTAATAAAAACCAGGTATGAAACCCTGTCAAAGAACTTTGTGAAAAGAAACTCATCTTTGGAAGATTAGCTCATGAAAGCATAAAGGAGGAAGAAAAGAAAGAGACAAGATTGTCTTAAGAAGAAGTTAGCCGAGAAATAAGTGCTAGAAAGGGTAATAAAAACCAGGTATGAAACCCTGTCAAAGAACTTTGTAGAAAGAAACTCATCCTTGGAAAGATTAGCTCATGAAAGCATAAAGGAGAAGAAAAAGAAAGACAAGATTGTAAAAGATTACAATAGCTTATGGAGAGTAGCTTAGGGCTTGAAGAAAAGGGTCAGGGCTTTGAGTAAACAAGCTATGTCTCAAAACACCAGGCTCAGACACATGCTTCTCTTGAGACCCTAGCAAAGGTGGAAGTTCAGTTCAATGAACCAGAGGCAACCAGTAAACCTACAATTTTTGAGCAAGATGCAGAAGCCTAAAAAGATCTGTCCTAAGGAATTTTTAAGCTAAGACAAGGGTATTTTTGAAATTTTGATAATCTCACGTTTCAGTGGCTTAGGCGAACATATCGATTGTTCATTAGCCACCGAAAATAGAACTTTCGGTAGCTAATTGGCCCGAATTCTATCTACTCTAGCTATCGAAAGCACTGATAAGGCAGAAAGTTAATGTTTTCACACAGGTCCAAGTTTTCCTTGTCCAAAAGCCTCAGAAATGGTTCCAATCGATGGAAGATAATTAATGACATCGTTATCAAGAGTTTGTTTTGGTTTTGGAGGTGCTCTACAAGACAGAAAGGTAAAAAACGGTTAGCTATTTTCAAGGATATAAGGCTGTTTGACCGTCAATAGGTGTCATGTTCAAATCCTCCCATATCACATGAGATCCAGCAGCCTCGGAAGGCTCACTACACCTGCCAAAGAATCTGAAGAACATAAATATCATTTGAGAATTTGATTTGACCTAGTTTATAGGATCTTTACCTATGTTCTTGGGCCAGTTATTGATTTTCTATTTTTGGAAAAATTCGATCTAGTAATCTAGGATCTTGAAACTGTTTGTAAAGGGCTATAAAGCCCAAAACATTTGATGAACAAAAGGTTCGATTTTGAGTTCTATAATCCACTATTACTATGATAAAGTCACTTTATTTAATATATTAAGCCTGCAAGCTTCTTTCATTGTTATTGTCAGATTCTCTTTTCATTCCTTTTCTATGCCTATGAGTTGAAATCATCTCTTTGTCTATGTTTAATGGTCCCATGGTAACTATCATCTTACCTTTGATTGTTAAGCAAGAATCATAAGCATCCTTTGCTAGTTTGTTGACCCATCATATATATTGCCTATGTATGTTCTGGTTAATTGATTGGTTTTATTATCCATTTGATCTACAAACCTATCTGATAATACCTCTTGAAGGCCTTGCATTGCATGAATATAGCTATACTGTCTTGAAGAAACAATCCAGTGACTTAAGATATTCATCTTGATCCAAACCCACACCCATTATTGAGAAAATAGTTACAAAAAGTTTAAGTTACCATGCATCTCTGAGATACAACGTAAGAGAGTTTCTTGGAGGGATAACATGTGTCTTGCACCCTTCATGCTCATGTGTTTCTATGAGGCAAATTATGTCTCTATCTTCCCCAATAGGCCCTAACCTAGGTCCTCATCTCCATGTTTAACCCCTGTAGTTCCAACAAACTAATCTTAAGGAAACTTGGTTACGACTTGATTGCTATTTGTTTTGACATGGAAGACTCACATTTGAGCCTTTGTCCTTGCTTGCCCATACTGACCTTGCTTCCTCATTTCTTGCTGAAGAGTTTGCTGCCTCTTCTTTGTTATCGTTTTGCTGCCTTGTTTTGAAAGGAGGTCCAAATTGTGCTATAACAACTTTACCTTTATAAATCCATTCTCTTTTCCCCTCATCTCTTGCTGCCCTAACTTTTGTCATTTCATCCCTCCTTTCCTCTTGTTGTCTTACAGTTAAGTCTTCTTCTAGAAAAAACCGAGAACCCATCAAGAATTGCTTCCTGCTTAGAATGATATCTTTATCATGCAAGTTGGGCATGATGACTTTTATGGGCTTGACTCTCTCACCGTTAGGCCTACCTACTCTCCATGCTTGACATATTTGTCCTTGCCATTGGATCTTGTCTTTCAAGAAGTCTCTTGCAAGGTCAAGAGTATATTCATTTTTCCCATAATATTTCACCCCCTTAGTAATTATGTTTGTTGCTCTATCCTATCTTTCCTTGCTTTCTCTATCTTGCATGTTGTTAACTTGAATGTTTGTTTCTCCTTCCCTCTTAGCAGAATTGCTAATAACTTGAACCCAGGTTTTGGAGAATTTTGCGGAATCTCCTTTCCTCTCTTCTCTTGATGTCTTTTCATTGTTGTCTATTTGGGTAACTACTTTCCCCTTATCCTGGGATGGTTTCACATTCATCACCTTTGTATTCTCCACTGCAAATTTCTTCATGTTTTTCACTTCCGCTTTCATGCGTTGCCATTATGTTTTCCCTATTCAAAGAGCTTCCTGTAGCAATGACACTTGCTTCTTCAGAACTTTGTTGCTTTCTGATAAAGTCTGGTTTTCAGCTATTATTCTATGGATTGTACAATCTCTTTCCAGCTCTTTAGCTTCTACTACTTCCAACCTCTCTTTTACCTTTACCAATTCTTTCACATAAAGATCGGATGACCAAGTGAGAGGTGTGGATGTAGGACTATATAAGGCATAATCATCAATGATTGGACTTGTTGCCACCTTCTTGCAAAGAGGACTTGTTTGAATGTTGTTTCTTGCGAAGGACCCAAGTAATTTCCCTTTGAGACCTTTTTTCCCTTGTCTTCTCCCATTTTAGACGAGCTAGTCTCTGTTTTAAAATGCCTCGATACTGTTTGACATTAACCCAAACCCACTTCCCAATTTTGGCTGATGAGGAAATTTTCACTTGCCCTATATCATTTGTTTCCACGGGCTCTAAAGTTTCTTGTCCCATTATCATGATGATATTAAGGGAAATCAAAGTCTCTGCCCAAAACTGACACTCTGTTTTATGCTTAACCCCTCAATATCTGTTAGTCTGACCATTGAAATCTTGCTGCTCTTCCCCTATTGCTCTGCCTACTATCCCTGTCCTTTGTTAGACCACTGTTCCTGTCCTCTATTAGCCCACTGTCCCTGTCCCATTGACCCTCAAGATCAACCCCTTCAAGGTGGAGTCTAATCACATCAACCCCAGATAAATACGCTGAATTTAGGTTGAATATAACACACACCCACATATACAATGTCTGTCTTTGCAAATTTAAGGACTGGTCCACTGCTGGGCCCTCTCAGAATGCTGAAAGCTGAAACTGACCCATTCCATACAATGTTCCCATGCACAATGATATACACACAATGTTCGCCTGCAACAAAATGTTCACCTAATGTATTCTGTACTGATTTCTATCTCCAGACTTTTATTAAACACTTCGCATACAAACCAAAGCTTCCGATAAATTGAATAAATTAGTGCCTCCTGCGGGAACTACCTGGGCTTGCTATCAAACTGAAAACGAAATCACACAGTCAACTGAGAAATCTCTTGTCCCAACCGTCAGATCTCAGAGTGAGAATTGGTGGGTGCCACTAATCTTCCATACATAGTCCAAATCTGCATTGACCAGGAGCTCTTCTTGTGCTTGATCAAGAGCTCTTCCGATTTAGTTGAATCACCCTCCATGTTTTATAGGATATCGACTACTTGCTTCTCTGCCCTTGTTGCTCTACCCACTGTCCCTGTCCTCTGTTAGACTATTGTCCACTATCCCTGTCCCTATCCCTGTCCACTGTCCTTGTCCCTGTTCACTATTACAAAACCCAAAAAATGAGGAGAGCGCAAAAATGAGGAGAGCGCAAAAACGAGGAGAGCCCTGAGCTGCTGCTGTTGTGTGTAAAGTAGCAGTTCAATCGAATATATTTGCGTTTTCAGTAATTTGAGAGTCACTATCCAAATGGGTCAATCATAACTTGGTGATTTCAGTGTTCACGCGGGTTGAATACCGAGTGCCCTCACACGACCTCAACTGCGCTCACCCTACGCTCCATTTACGCTCCATTGAATGAATTGTTTGTTTGTCTGTACCACTGCCTATCTTGCAGGAGAGGTCGAGGGAAGAAGCGTTTGTATGTTTATAGGTGCGGATCTATGTCACAACATCTATGTATGTGAGAGTATTTACATCTACCTCTTGTTCATATTCATAGTTTTTTCTTATCACTTTTTACTAATTTTGGAAGTATTTACATTTATTCTATTTCTTATTCCTAGTTTTTTTTAGAAGATATTGGGTTAAATTGACTAAACATACTATATGAAATAGTAGAAACAAACCCAAAACTTGAATTATTATGCTAGATAAAAAGAGCCATATTGCTAGGTAAAAAAATCCATATTAACTACAATTAAGTTGACTTTAGGATTATAGCTTTTCCCTCCTAGAATTAGGAGGGGACTAGGATGCTATATTTTCAAAATGGTCAAGAAGCCTTCTTCTTTCATAAAGGGATTCAAACCCAAGTGGTTCATCTAGAATTCTCCCCCTTTGTGGAGAATTGGACATACTCCAAAGGATAAAATTTCACAAGGCTAGGGAATTTCCTTCATGGGTGAAGTCACCATTTATGTTGATGGTCTAAATGAACAAATCAAGAACAATATTTGAAACACCCTTATAGAGATCTCATGGGGAAAAAGAGAGAATGGAAGAATAGGTTAGGTTTTAATCCCTACAATAGATAATTACATGGTTATATTTATTAGTTAAACTAGTTAGTGGAGTCTTTCCCCTTATGGGTATTAATCCACGGATTATGTGTGTATAAAATTTTAAATGCATCTTATGTTAGTGATTACTTTACTTTAAACGTACAATTAGAATATAAGCCTCGTCTTAATCAACTATGAAAATTAGATTTATATGCAAAAACGAACAAATAGATATAAAACAAAAATTTTGTCAAATCATCAAAGTTAAAATAAGTATATTAGATGTACAATGTTAAACAAACAACAAATACTAAGTATATAGAAGTGTCAAATTTTGAAATAATTAAATGTATGCAATTAACCATCAACACTAGTATATGGAATATCTAATTTAATCAATTAATACATCACACATATGTACAATTCAACTATCAAGAAAAGAACTGGATAACAATTGGATACTAAGCAAAACAACCATGAAACAAATAAAATACAAAGAAAAACATAAGTGCAAGTATGTCCAAAATATATTTATTTATTAATTAATATTTTGTATATACCCAATAGCAATCTAAATAGCTTTAACACTAGCTTCCTACAAATATGATTTTTGAGACCATATAATGTTCAAAACAATATAAAGTCAAGAAAGATGAAGTCCCAGATACTGCCGAGCCTTTATTAACTCAACACTCAGATTCTTGAAGGGTATCTATGATCATGGATTTGTTAATCATATAGGAATTTGTGTAGAAATGCATACATGTGAGTGCAAGATAATGATACTTGGAGGGATTATTCAAGGTACTTTTACAATGAATTTGAGTATGCTGTAAGAAGATGAAATGTAGGAAATTGAATTAGCTTTCCGAATATACAACTTTTAATCATAGAAATTGTGAATAACTAGGTCAAATTTGATTTTTTCTAGCATTGGTATCTTATTTTTCCAACAAAATATAATGTATATGTTTTTGTTTGTGCAGGGGTTGAGTATCTTAACGATGGAATTTCGTTCCAAAAACTTGTAGAGAACCCGTTTTTCTTTTTTTGTGTATTTTTTGGAAAATTTTAATGTTAATTTTATATTTTTTAAATTATCAAAGTCAACATATGCCTGAAATTACAATGTCTTTTGTTCGTGCAGACTAAGAGAGTCTTAACATGATCGAAACAATTTTTATTTTATTTTATTTTTTCATATTGTAGGTATCGGTCTCCTCTAGTGCCTCATATAACTCATTTGAGAAATGGTTAAGCCGAGAAAAAGTTATAGCAAAAATAAGAGAGGTATGTATTCTAGGATTTTGATATATGTGAAGACAAAAATAGATTAAAAATAGAAAACAATATTAATTTAAGAAAAAGTATATATATTTGAAATATGCATAACTTACTCAATCTATGTCTATAGTTTCATCAACAAATGAATTGTTTAACCTATAGAAAAATAATGTCAAAGACAAATATATAGAGGGGCATTCACAAAAATGGAGGTTTTTATCAATTTGAAGACCGAACCACTAGGTTTGTCATCATCAACCTAAATCCAAGCCACCCAAGTCAGCATACACCTTGTCAATCCCACCCAAAAAAATTGAATTCAAAAGAATGCGTGTGCACTATATGAATGCACACACGCTCTTATAATTCATTCCATTCTCTATCTCTCTCCTCCCTCTCCTACATCTACCCCCCCTCTCTATCTCCCTCTCACTCTCCCTCTCTACTCCCCATGTCTGTGTCTCTCTCTCTCCCTCACACTCTTATACATGGTAAGACCTAGACATGGCAAGACTTAGACATCATAAGGCATGGAAAAACTTAGAGCTAGACCTTACCTTGACATGCCTTAGACTCTCACACTCACTTCCTCTCTATCCCCCCCTCTTCCTCTCTCTCTCTCTCTCTCTCTATTTCCCCCTTTGTCCCTCACTCCCCTCTCTCTTCCACCCTTTCTCTTTCTCCTCATTGTTAGTCTCAGTCTCACTCTATTTTCCCCTCTTTCTCTCTCTATTCCCCCTCTTTGTCTCCCTCTGCATCCCCCCTTCCTCTCATTCTCTCTCTACCCTCATTATATTTCTCCCTCTCTGCTTCCCTTCCTTTCACTATCCCTCTCTCT
>SNQJ01S0107345.1:12521-30955 GCA_010110895.2 Picea sitchensis
CTCTTTCTCTCCTACATATACCACCTCTCTCTCTCTCTCTCTCTCTCTCTCTCTCCTTGTTGTTAGTATCACTCTCACTCTCTATTTGTCTCTCTTTCTCTCTCCCTCCATGCCTCTTTCTCTTTTCCCCTAGTCAGTGGATTCGATATTCTTTATTCACAATCAATGTTTGAATCCCTCTCTTTGACTCTCTCCCTCTCTCCTTATCTCTCCATCCATCTATTTCTCCCCCTCCTCCCTCCCTCTCTTCCCCCCCTTCTCTCTATCCCCCCTACAAGTCTCCTCTCTCTCTCTCTCCCCCTTCCTCTTCCAATTTGTCCCTCCCTCCCACTATCTCTACACTCTTTCTCTCCTACATATACCACCTCTTTATCTCTCTCCCTTTTTTTAGTCTCACTCTCACTCTCTCTCTCTACCCCCCCTCTTGGTATTCCTCTCCCACCCTATCACACTCTCAAAAAATCCATCTCTACCCCCTTCACTCTTTACCTCTTTCATCTAACCCTCTCTCTCTCACTCCCTATATCCCCCCTCCTCCTCTCCCCCACTCTCCCCACCTTTATCTCTTTTCATCTATCTAACCCCCCTTCCCTCTCCCCCCCCCTTCCTCTCACTCTCTACCCCTCCTCTCTGTCTCCATGCCCCTCAGTCTCTTTTTCTTCCCCTCTCCCCCTCTCACACTCTCTTTCTTCCTCTTGGTTCTCTATCCATTTCTCTATCCTTGAAAACAATTTCAATCCTAAACCCTTAGGCCTTCATTGTCCCCATACCCCTATACATATGTATTCATAAAGATGTTTGGTCTATAATAAATGTTATATCTGTTGCATTAAGCGTGCACACACGCTCTTGTGACTTGATTGAGTTGTAGCTGTTGGTCGTTTATGCTCAGTAGGAATGCACACACATTCCTAGAATGCACATGCGGTTTAGCGCGCACGTGTTCTAGGAGTGCATGTGTTCTTTCTGGGAATATTTTGGTGCCAAGCACACTTTATTGACTCATCTATCTCAAGGATGACAAATAATCTACGACATCTTCACACAAAAATAATGTGCACATACATGTTTTTCTTATTTTAGTCTTCTTCTTTGATTCATAGAGAGTTTTGTGCTATTGCCAGACCATTGTAGGAAAATTTGGAAGACAAATTTGTCCAAGTTCAATTGGAATTGTTGTTTGTATCTTCTTATGTCTTCTTGGAATTGGAAGAAAAATTTGTCCAAGTTCAATTGGAATTGTTGTTTGTATCTTCTTGGAATTGGAAGACAAATTTGTCCAGGTGAAATTGGAATTGTTATTTGTATCTTATTGCGTCTTCTTGGAATTGGAAGACAAATTTGTACAAGTGGAATTGGAATTGGAATTGTAATTGTAATTATTAGTTGTGTCTTTGTTTGTAATACGAAGACAAATTTATCCACTTGGTTGTGCCTTATTACATAATACAAATACAAATTTGCAGTGGGGTGTTTGGAAGTCAATTTTTCTCTTTAAACATGGGGAACTGATAGATTCGAGAAAGAAAGCCCTCAAGAAAAGAGAAATCGATCGAAAAGGAAGAAAGAGAAAAGGAAAATTTATGTATGTCAAAGTGTAGGATTTCAGAAGATGGAAATCCAATTTCTAGTGGAATAGATGTTGCTATTGTTTCTCCTCCATCACCAGAAGCAAAGCATAAGAGTTCATTAGAGAGAAATCAATCCAGTATCTCATCAAGAAAACTTGTTGTGGATGACCAGATGATGGAGGATTTGCTTGGAACTGATTATACAATGGATGAAATTAAATAAGCAAGCAGTGTACAAAATTGTGGTGAAGAAGTTCCTATGGTGCGATCTATTGTTGGATAGTCAAATGTTCCAGAAACTAGTCAATCCCATGTCCACTCTCCTCTCATATTTGATCAACCAGTGATTGAAGGGGAAAGAACTACAACATTGTTAACTCCACAAAAAGGAGGTCAAGAGTACCAGAATATGGTTTCATCATCCCTACCTAGATTAAGCACTGTGCGACGAAGAACTCATAAACACATTCAATTCAATGAAAGTGGTCTAACATCACTTGAAGGTAAGTTACCTAACCGTACTATTCATTATCACTCATATAAAATCATTAAATAATATTTTGAACCAAAATCTGATGCTACTAAATGTCAATTAGTTTTAGCTTTGTTAAAAGCTAGAAGTTTGAGCGTTGTTAGGAGAATTTTAGGCATTAAAACGGTMAAAAGTGTAGAAACAAGTCATCATATTGTTAGAAACATTGTAGATGCTTACCAAAGAATTGGTAATAAATCTTATTCTAAATACCAAAATGCAGCCCGACGTGTCTTGTTACAATCAATTGTTAGCAAGATCACAAGAAAACATCGTTTTCTACAACAAACCTCTCACCTCTTGAAATGCAATGTCAAAACCCTTAGAAAGTATTCTCATAGACGAGTTAGCCTCGACATAGGTGGCCCAACAGATTTGTTGGCCTTCACTAGTAGACTACCTGATTCTGACATGAAGTTAATTGGAGCGGTTAAGAGACTAGTTCATGATTTCTGGCATGAGAACACTGTGCCTTCTTCCAACCAAAAATATGTACTAAAATTGAGAAGGGGATCTAGGGACCGTGAACCCCATATTAAACACTTTATTGACATTATACAAACAAAATTGTATGAGAGATTCAAAATAGTACATAGTGCACTTAGATTGGGCCAAATATATTTCCATAAATATAAGCTTTGGTATGTTCGAATAAACACAATCCATAACACACGTTGTAGATATCACATTACGTATGGTTATTTTTATGACACACACACATATGTATACATATTTCGTGTTTTGCATAACACCCTTTTGCAGGAATGATCAGTTATATTGTCGTTGTCGTCATCTAGAGACTTTATTCATAACATCTTATGTACAAGGCCAGAGGTTTTTACATTTTATCAAAAAACATGCTTAGATGGGACATGCTCCAGGTGCGGTGGATTGACATTACTGAGCAAGTGAATCCATGTAAGCGATGAGTATGAATTGGAGAGGAAGGATGTTACCATGCAAAGCTTTAAATATCTCACATATGATATTGATGGAGGACAGGAAAGAAAAATTATACTATTGGTTACTTCCCAAGTACGAGTTTGTGACTTCCTGAAGGACTTCATTGAAAAGACACAACATTATGTTCAACATGTCCATGTGGCTCGATGGCAGGACAACCATTTTATAATATGAAGAGATACATTTCCTATTGGTACCATGTTATTAGTGGTTGATTTTATTGAGAACTACACCCTTCAATCATAAAATGAGGTTCAAAGCCAATATTATCACTTAGAGTAGGTCAACATAATGGTCCATATCACATACATGCATGGACCGAATAGTAATGAACAAAAAAAAGTTATATTGAAAGAGTATCTCTTCTACATAAGCGATGATTGATGCCATGACTTAGCCTGCATACAACATTATTTTTAGTTGTTCTAAAATCACCTTAAGGAGAACATATAGATGGATCAACATTGGATTTGGTTAGATGGTTGTGCAGACCAATTAAAAATTGCTCGTGTATTTCAATGGTTGTGTATTAACTAAAGGTACCACACATTTGGAACTATTTTGAGTCTGGGAATGGGAAAGGGGAGCATGATGGAGGAGGTGCATGCATAAAAAGAGTGTTACATAGGAAATAAATGAAGTTCACAACTACTTCCTTCATTCGAGATGTGAAATCCATTGTTTAATGGCGTTCTTTAGTAATGGGAGAGGGAACAAGAACTCGTGAAGACCGTGAAGACCAATCACACAGGATATGACACGTACATAGATATTTTTGGGAGGTGGTCGATGTAAATCAATCACAGTCGTATGAATGCAAAACAATCCAGGGCACTTGTGTGTTCCATTCAGTCAGAACATCAGAAAATGCAATAGTTGAAATATGGAAAAGAAAAATCTCTTGCTTCTGTGGTCCATGTAGTAGTAATGAATGGGATGATTGTGAATTGATAGACTTGGTTGATAGATGGGATCGTGTAACTCTCTCCATTGGTCAACATATAACTATGGAATTATCCTAGTTGGAGGCGAAACAATCAAGTATTTCATAAGATTATGATCATGTCTCAGATCTCGTATTGCCAGGTTCGTTGAATCCTTCTATTAAATTTTGAATAGCTAGCATCATTGTTTTATGCTTTGGTCATTTAGTGGACTCACATTTTGGCACGCCATTTTTTGCAGGGAACATATACGTAGTGGTTTCCCCAAGAGATAATGAATGGGGAACTTATTATTGGCTGACACGATGCTTAGAGGGAAATCATACCCTCATGCGATTAATAACAGAATCCGAAGGCATTGAATTTTCGATTAGGTCGATGGTTATTAAAGGAGAATATCTGATAGAGAATGAAATAGCACAAAAGAAAGGTGGTTATTTATTTCAAGATTATAAACTAGGTCAAGTCACATACCACTTTACAAACTTGGTTATTGGTACAAACCTCCAACTATTAACAATTCCAAGTAAGAACTCATCAAAGGTACGATACTTCTTGCCTTACTCTAAGCACGAGAAGTTAATGGATACCGTCAGTATTAGAAGTAATCCCGATGGTCTACTTGAATGACCATAGGTATGTAAAAGGAATAATTTTGGCTTCATTTTATGGTTGATATGGTATTCTTGTATTTCCATTCCTTGCCTTGCCTTGTCACGTCATGCCTTGCCTTTCCTTGTCATGCCATGCCTTGGCTTTCCTTCACTTTCTTTTCCTTGCATTTCCTTCCCATGCCTTTCTTTGACTTGCCATTCCATTCCATGCCTTCACTTTCCTTTCCTTTCCTTCACTTGCTAGGCCTTCACTTGCCTTCACTTCGCTTGCCTTACCTTCACTTGCATTGCCTTTCCATGCATTCACTTGTCTTTCCATGCCTTCAATTTCCTTCACTTGCCACGCCTTCACTTGCCTTCACTTAACATGCCTTCACTTGCCTTCAATTTCCATGCCTTCACTTGAATTACCTTTCCACGCCTTGCCTTTCCATGCCATGCCTTCACTTGCATTCACTTTCCTTCACTTACCATGCCTTCACTTGCATTCACTTTCCTTCACTTACCATGCCTTCAATTGCCTTTCCTTCACTTTCCATGCCTTCAATTGTATTTTCTTTCCATGCCTTGCCTCGCCTTGCCATGCCATGCCATGCATTCACTTTCCTTGCCTTGACTTAACTTTCCTTTCCTTGCCATTCCTTCACTTTCCTTTCCATCACTTTCCATGCTTTTACTTGCCTTCACTTTCTATGGTATTCTTGTATTTCCATGCATTGCCTTTCAATGCCATGCCTTAGCTTTCCTTCACTTTCCTTGCCTTACATTTCATTTCCATGCCTTGCCTTGCCTTTCCATTCCATGCCTTCACTTGCCTTGCCTTCATTTTCCATGCCTTCACTCGCCTTGCTTGCCTTCACTTTCTATGGTATTATTTTATTTCCATGCCATGCCTTTCCTTGCCTTCACTTGTCTTTCCTTGCATTGCCTTTCCATGCATTTCCTTCCCTTGCATTGACTTTCCATGCATTTCCTTCCCTTGCATTACCTTTCCATGCCTTTCCTTGCCTTTCCATTCCATGCCATGCCTTCACTTTCCATGCCTTCACTTGCCTTGCCTTCACTTTCCTTGCCTTGCCTTTACTTTCCTTTCCTTCACTTGCCTTGCCTTGCCTTCACTTGCCATGCCTTCACTTGAATTCACTTGCCTTTCCATGCCTTCACTTGCCATGCCTTTCCATGCCTTGCCTTGCCTTGCCTTTCCATGCCTTTCCTTTCATTTCCATGCCATGCCTTTCCTTTTCTTGCCATGCCTTGTCTTTCCTTGCCATGCCTTCACTTTCCATGCCTTGTCATGCCATACCTTCACTTTCCATGCCTTTACTTGTCATTCCTTTCCATGCCTTCACTTTCCATGCCATGTCTAGCCTAACAAGGCACTAAATTGTCAAGCATATGTAATAAGAACTTAGCAAAAAACTAGTGCTGGAGATACTCCAACAAATGGTTTTCTGGTGGACGACATGACAACAGAGGGGCACCACTAGATAAAACCTGGTGCTCCAGATCCAATGCAACTAATGGTTTATCCATCAGAGTCATTTTTTGATTTTTATCGTGAGTTGCAACTCGCTTCCTCAAGCAATTCAGGGACATGTGGCCAATTTGGTCCGAGGGCATAAAATCCAAACCAAGTAGCATAACAGATTTCCTTAAGCTCCCATAAGTCTATTTGGCCAAGGCCCATGCAAATACACTACCCAAAAAATCTCCACATAGTGTTCTTGAAAATCAAACTCATCTTCAAAAATTGCACTATGCCTCATTGAGAAAAACCCTAGTGCTGAAGATACTCCAACAAATAGTTTTTCGGTTGATGGAATGACAACAGAGGGGCCCCACTAGATGAAACCCAGTGCTACGGATCCAATGCAGCTGACGATTTGTTCTTCCAAGTCCCGTTTTGATTTTTATCATGATTTTCAACTCGCATCCTCAATCCATTCAGGGACATGTGGCCAATTTGGTCTGGGGGTATAAAATCCAAACTGAGCAACATAAAGGAGTTTCAGAATGATCCATATTATTTTCTGCACGAAATGAGAGTGAAGATATGATAAAGAAATGTATAGATATATCTCATATATTCAATAATATAAAAGAAATGTATTAGAGATGAAAAAATAAACACATAGATACAATAATACACAATTTTCTATTAATGAGCGAAATTGTACAAAGACTATAAAAATACAGAGTGAAAGACTTGTTAGAATGGTGGCAGCTTATCTCTGAGAAGAGATGTGCTCGCTACTTGAATTTGCAAGAAGATGATTTTACAATGAGGCTCCAAAGGAATTTTTATCATAAAGAAAATCCAAAACTCTAACCCCGGAAGATGAAAATCCAACAGTTTTGTGGACCCCGTTTTGGGTAGTTTGGTGTATCAACTTCCCGGGGGCGTAACTTTGGCATACAATCTCCGTTTGGGGCGCACGATAACTTGTTGGAAAGGTATCATCAAGGAGATTCATTTTTGGGTATAAATTAGAGCCATAAATTATCATTGAGAAGATCAATCCCAAAAAACCTTCATTTAGGCCCTTAAAATGGCCCCAGAAGCTAAAAACTGCTAAAAATAGTAAATTACCAAAATTACCAGAAAACTGTTTTGAGCCAGTTGGAAAAGGTAGGTGGCCACCGATATCCACCTGGATAAAACTTCCATCCTTAGGAATCAATGGTATCCATTGCATTGAGTTCCCAAGGGAGAGGGAAAAACGTTTGTTGAATCTGCATCTTGATGAACTACTTTCCTTGTTGGAGAAGTTGCACTGCTTAGCTTGTTGAACATTGTCACGAACCTATGGTTGGAAGGGTTGGAACTTTTTAACCAGTCTGGATACATGATATGCCTATGTGCAAAAGGAGTTTTTGTTCTTTGCTTCAATCTTGTCAACCTGCTTCTGTTGGATAGAATGTTCTTGATCTGAGACTGTAGTGGTTGCAGTATCCTTTTGTTCATCTTTCGAAGATATTGTGAAGAAGATGAATTTTGTAGTCTGAGATACTACCTTTGGGAATTGTTTAGGTGGGAAAATTGTTTGAACTACCTCTGGTATTCTATAGAGATGACCCCCCAAAGTAACAATGAAACTATGGGGTCGAGACTCATAAACAAAATGGTGCTTCCACATATATGGTTGGCCCAAGAGAATATCACAGACATCCAGTGGGGAAACATCAAATAATACCTCATCCTTGAAGGGATGGATGCTGTTGGAAAAAATATTGAAATTTTGGCTTTCAATAGCTTAGGAGGAAAAAAATTATAGTGTTTAGCTACCAAAAGTGCAGACTTTCGGTAGCTTAAATCTCTGGTTTCATATGCCATTAGCTGCCGAAAGTGTATCGTCCAAGACCAAGCGTTCAAGCACCATGCATCGAGCCACATGGAGGAAGAGCTCACGAGTAGGTGCAAAAAGAATGTAATAAATGACATAAAATCGCTATAATAAGGTTTTACCAAAATGTCACATCACCATTTTGGGTTTTTGACAGTCGGGGGTTTTGCCGACACAAAGATTTTGACCACTGCCCGTTTTCCCGAAACCCAAAAGCCGAAATCGGGGTTTTGGGAATTTCAGTGGCTTACGACGCTTTGAAATCGCACTGTTAGCTATCGAAAGCCAGGACTTTTGGCAACTAAGATACCTTTGTTTTCGCCCTGTTAGCCACTGAAATCGCAGGTATTTCCAAAAAAAAACTGCCTGTGGGAAAAATCACTTTTCTCAACCTTGGAGAGGCCATTTTACATGTATGAATAGTCGATTGACATATACAAATCCTAATATTTCCAGTACTATCTTCAGATCTGAATTTAGAGCTTAGTAAGTCAGCCAAAAGTTCCCCGCAAGACAGTGCTTCTTTTTTGTGCAGACATGGCCCGAAAATGTAGGAACCCACCCAGATTTCAGTTAAATAACTGCCAGTTCATTTCTCATTCGGTTTTGAGGTTGTTTCTCATATGTTATATGTTGAAGGCTTATGTATTGTATATATTTTTGAGAGAGGAGGGGAAAAATCCATAGAGGAGTAGTACTCTTGGGCTGTAGCATTTATTTTCCTGTTTAAATAAAAGAGTGCAGAGACATTTTTAATCTACAACATAGATTCGTGTGATTTTGTTTGTAGAGAATGTCTTATTGCTTTGTTCTTGCATCATTTCACTTGGTTTTATTTCCATTTTTTTCTCGATTTGTGACTGTGTTTGTAATGGAATTCATCCGTTTGTTAGATGCTCTATTGCAGGACATGTTATAGGTTGTTTCTTGTAGAGATCTGAAGGTTCAAAATTCATCCTTGGATTGATGCTTTGTCCCAACCATCTCTTTCCACTGATTTATGCTTGGAATTCACTCATTGCTAAGTGCTCCTTGCATTTTGATATGTTTTCTCTCTATTCTGCTGCCATACTTTTATAAATCCTTCTCTCTGTAATCAACTTCTACCTCGCCTCTGTTCCATGGATTTCCATTGCCAAAATACTCTTATTATTTGCTTGATCATTTGACTCCATTCCCAATGGAATACCTCCTGGTCCAACCCACCAACCCTAAAAAAACCCAAAACTTTCTGTTACCCATAGATCTGCCCACTGTTAAGCTTATTGAATATCCTATTGTGACATATTTTCGAGAGATCCCTCTCGGGTTGGAAGGGGTAGTTTCCAATCAAAAGTGGTTCGAGGCTATCTCATAATTTACTTGCATGCAACCCAAGTCAAGTCCGAGTGACAAAATTTATTTAATTTAAAATGTGCTAAGGCTTGGCTCTATTACAGCCTAGAACCAACTCTTGTGACAACATTTTCTCGCGCCGTTGCCAGGGATGGAGGATGAAGTGATCTTCCTTGGGATACGAAAAAAAGTTCAGATCTATCTCTTGATGGTGAACAAGGGATATGCATTCAATTGGTTGTGGTCATTCACCTGACGAATCCTTGGTTCAGAGACTCTACATGATTCACTGGTGACTCCACTGGTCTCAAAATGTCAAATTCGTTCATTGCTCGGATTGCTACAAGGTTTTCTCCTCTGGACTTTACAAATGTTTATGGTTTTCCCAACACTGTTCTATACATTAAAGTTTGGGAAGATGTCCTTCCTAAATTGTGGATGACAATCCCGCTCAACACTTGTTTGAATTCCACAAGCTCATGGATGAATTGAATATACATCATGAAGATGTCCTCATGAAACTGTTTATGTTTTCGTTGGAAAGAGATGATAGACTCTGGTATAAATCTTTACCCAATTCCAGTATTCCTTCGTTAAAATATTTTCACATACGTTTTCATCAACATTGTAAAAGAATCTACTCAGCTGAAATACTTTTTGAAGATTGCTGTAATATAGAATTTATAAGGCAAAAAGATCAAACAAATCCTCTTGAAGAGGAGGAAGAAATATCAGAAATTTCTCAAGTTGATGAAGATGATCAGTATGAGGAAGAGTTGACTCATAAAGAAGCTCGATATGATAGCTCTTGTGGACATATTCAAGAAGAAGACATTCAACATCATCGCCAACCTGCAGAAGAGAAAGCAAACAATAGTTGCTTGATCCATAAATTACACAGACCAAATCCTCCTTTAACAGAAGAAGAGATAGATATGCTCCTGAACAGTTATGTTACAGCCCTTGCTTACATAGATTTGCAACATTCAGACAGTCCTAAACATGTGAGTGAAACTTCTTCTATTACTGAAAATGAAAATCTAAGTTTAAATCATCATAGCCATGGGACTTTAGAGGAAGTTAGTAAACCAATTTATGATGATGATTTCTGCCAGAGGATCATCTTGTAGAAACTGTTTTGTTTCATGAAGAAGATAGGGCTGTCATGTTTAATAACCTTGAAAAATGTTTGTTGTTCGAAGATGCTTTAGACTATGATTTGGAGGAGTGTGGATCTGAGATAGACAACTTCACAGTTGACATTCCTAGCATTTGTCTGACTGATGACACTCCTGAGTTATCTGTTGAACATGTTTATGATGAATATCTAGAAGAACAAGAAGAGAAGATTTCTTTTTCATCAAACAAGAAAATTTACGACAGTCCTCCTTTGTTTGATGAATGTGATGAAAGTGTTTCTGAAGATGATGAGCAACAAGAAACTTTGGTTCAACATGAAAGCAATCAACAACATCATGAAAGAGATCAGCCTATGTATGATAGCTACCAAGAAGATCTCTGGACAACAGATGAAGGACATAAGCAAGGGTTACTAAAAAAATTGATCTCTCCTCCCTGTTTAGCAACTATTGAGCAACAAACCAGTAAGTTTCAGTGCAACATTTTTGCACCAGTGGAAGAAAAAATCAGCAGTGGACAAAGTGCGCAAAAACATTTCAGATAGCTTTCCCAACAAGAGGAAGTATGGATTAATTGTGAAAGTGGTATATCTCTTCCCTTCTATGATCCAGTAGCAGTTCATATGGAGTCAAAGTAGGGGACTGTATTTGTTATTTCCAAATTCTTGAAGTCTAAATTTCAAAACTATAAGTACCTACTCCTAGGGCATGTTTTGAAATTTGCAGTTGCTCCTGTCAGTTTTCTGCTCAAATATGGAAGCACAATTAAGTTTGTTAGTCGGATACTCGCTTGGTTGATTTGGAAGTTTTCCTATACTTGAAAAAAAAGCAGTGATATAAATTAGAGTAGGTGATGTATATAAATAAGCTTGAATTTGAGCATTAGAGTATAATAGTAGTTTTCAGTATGTTTCTAGCTTAGTTTGGAATCTAGTATGGTTTTGTTTTAAGGCATATTGAGTCCATATCCCAATGAATGCACAAGCGGTTTTTTGTTTCGAAAAGCTGCAAGTAAAGTGACAGGGGTTAGAGTTTGATAAGGATGATTTCAGGTCGCCCAATGGATGCAGGCACGTGGTCTACTGTTCTTGGCACTTTTTAGGAAAGCACCATCCCTAGATGGACCCTATGTTGGAACAAATATTGAAATTTTGACTTTTGGTAGCGTAGGAGGAAAAAAATTATAGTGTTTAGCTACCAAAAGTGCAAACTTTCGGTAGCTTAAATCTCCAGTTTCATATGCCATTAGCTGCCAAAAGTGTATCGGTTGAGACCAAGCATTCAAGTGCCATGCATCAAGCCACATAGAAGAAGAGCTCACGAGTAGGTGCGAAAAGAATGCAATAAATGACATAAAATCGCTATAATAATGTTTTACCAAAATGCCACGTCACCATTTCGGGTTTTCAGCAGTCGAGGGTTTTTATGACATAAAGATTTTGACCACTACCCATTTTCCCAAAACTCGAAAGCCAAAATCAGGGTTTCGGGACTTTCGGTGGCTTACAATGCTTTGAAATCGTACTGTTAGCTACCGAAATCCAGGACTTTCGGCAACTAAGATACCTTTGTTTTCAAGATCCTATCAACATGGTTTCATCATTTACTAGTGGATACCTTGGGTCTGTTGATCCTTGGGTGGTACCTCGTCCCAAGGATGTTGAATAATCCTAGAGAATCCATGCTGCTCACCGCAGTCATGATTATCGATTCGAAAATCCCATCAACATCCGCTGATACTAGTCAACACCTCCATCCTCATATGGAGTGTGATCAACTGACTTTTCCCATACAGTTGCTGATTATTTGAGTTCACATGACATCCTATATCCTGAGTTTCCTTCAGAAGAGGCCATCTTGGAAGTCATGGATTCCATAGAAAATCCAAAGGATGAGATGACACATCCATAATATTCTCCTGATTTAGAACAAACGAGAGTTAGCATGATGAGTCTTGATCCAAGATTGGGGGCATTTTCTAGGGAATCCAGTGGCCCTCCTAGTCTTGAAACTTTTCATCATTGGTCATCTTTTTTAGAACTTGCCACCGAATTCTCTGCTACCTCTTCCATCTAAGATTCATGTTTCGTACTTCCTTCATGTCTTGATGTATCCCATCAAGGAGATTCCATAGCTCATTAAACCACTCATGATGAGTATCTTCGACCACAAAAAAATTGTTTCTATGTGGCATGGCCTCAACATGGTGTGCCATATGATACCCACATTGGCTCATGAGTTCATTGATTATGAAAAATATCCTTGTCCCGATCCTCACAATGGGATATACTTTGTGTAAACAATCCGGATGTGTAGTGCCTTGTACATAGGTGTGTGATTTGAGTTCTTTTATCATATCCAAAAAATCCAAAAATATTTTTGTTTTTGAGATTTCACTATGCATTTTGATCACCGAAATTTCTTTTACATGTGTTGACAAGATTACGAGGATTTTTTTACAAATATGGAAAATTAATTAAGATGAATATGAAGATGGAGAGGATGTGAAGAGAGAGTATCACTATGTACAAATGACATAGGGATGGCCAACTAGGAAAGTTAACAAAACAATGGATGGTCGAATGAGGCTTAAAATTCCCTTGAACATGTAGCACGACACAATGGTGACTTGACGATGAGACGCAAGAGCTGGATGAATATAGTGCAACAACGTAGGAGGCATCAAAGCAATATCCATAATGACTGGAAGAGTAACCAATCAAAGAAGTATCTCTAACTCATATTTCTGGGATGACTCCTAGGAAACATAAAACCCAACTGTATGATGAGGACTCAAATATGTGCCATGTTCAATGGTGACTCGACTAACGCTGCCATTTTGAGAATAGATCAATGGTGAAAAACCCCTCTCTCTTTTTTATTTTTTTGTATTTTTTTCCTCCTTCATGGTTTAATGAGTGTGTAAGAAGAATAAAAGTATGATTGGTCTCCTTCATGGTTTAATGAGAATGAAATAATGATGCAAGTATGCTTGGTGTGTCTTTTTCACTCGATTTTAATGAGCCCGAAAAATAGTTAAAAGGATACTCATGAGTGTCTTTTTCATGTCCTTTTATGAGTTTTAAAAAGAGATAAAATTATACTTGGTGAGAGAGAATGAGTGGCTTAACAACATGATCCTCTGTTGCAAGTGCACAGAACCAACCTAAGCAATGAGGAATGAAAATAGTACTGGAAAGTGAGATCCACTCTTAGCAACTATTCTCTCCCTGGGTAGGTGGGTGCAAAACAAAGAAAAATTAATGCAAGAGGCATATGGTTAAGGTTACTACATAGCGGTAAGTGGGATATGCAAAAATAGTAGCACAACTGTGGGAATCATGACATGAGCAACAAATTCATGGGAAACCATTAAACAAAAAGAAAATTGTTTGGGAACCCCCATGGGATATGGCCAAAATATAGATGAAGAGAGGAAAATGAAGCTCAATCTTCAAGTCATGGCGAGGCTAAAGGGGGGCTCCGAGGCCTATGGGAAAATGAAACATGGGAACCAAATGGAAATCCAGGTGCTAAATAGGGTGCCCATGAAGAGTAGGCACTACCAAACCAGTTACAACGTGCAAAAGGAGTGGCCATTGTCGCAACCGACCGGGTTTGAACCTAAGGTATAATGCTAGCAACATGGATGGTTAATAATGTAAGGTGGAAAATGCAGAGAAAAACCTATCCCTATATTCCAGTTTAGGAATACATACCTGAAGGTTAGTGGAATTCTCCGTATTCCATAAGAAAGTCCTCGTAATCTTATCAACACATGTAAACTAGATTTCGGGGGTCAAAATGCATAGTGAAACCTCAAAAAGAAAATATTTTTGGATTTTTTGGATACGATATATGCAAAACAAAAGAACTCACACCACACACCTATGTACAAGGCACTACACATTTGTATGGTTTACGCGAAGTAGAGCCCATTGTGAGGCTCATGCTAAGGATATTTTTCATAAGCGAGGAACTCATGATCTGTTGTTGGCATCATATGGCTCAACATACCAGGGTGATTCCACATAGGAATTAATTTCCACATACGGAGATACTCATTGTGAGTATTCTCACAAGCTAGGGAGGCTCATTGATGGGATATATCAAGACATGAAGGAAGTACAAAATGTGAATCTTTGATGGAAGGGGAAGCAAAGAATTCGATGGTAAGTTCTAAAAAATATAACCTAGGAAAAAAAGGGTCAAGACTAAGAGGTGCACTGGATGCCCCAACAAATGCCCCCAGTCTCAGATCAAAATTAATTATGCTAAATCTCATCGGTTCTGAACTAAGAAAAGATGATTGATGTGTCACCTCATCTGTTGGATTTTTTATGGAATCCATGCAATCCAGGATGGCCTCTTCTAAAGGAAACTCAAAATCAAGGGATTCATGTGAATTGAGAGAGTCAACAACTGGTATGATGGAGAAGGTTGATCACACTCCATATGAGGATGGAGGTGCTGACTAGGATCAATGGATGTTGATGGGATTTTCATATTGACAATATAGACCATGGTGAGAAGCATGGACCCTCCATATGATTTAATATCCTCAAGAAAAGGTACCACCCAAGGATCAAAAGGCACGAGGGTTCCACTGGTAAATGAAAAAATCATGTTGATAAGAGGTACATTGGCAGTGGGAGATGGTGGGGGAAGGGGAAAAGTTCCCATCAACAAAGGATCCTTGAACATACCGACATCAATGTTGACAAAATATTGTGTGGTATTACCAACAAAAGGTACATTTGACCCCACATTGGATCCAAGGTCCGTGGTACAAAATCTAAGCTAATCAATCATAACGATTTTCCCTTGATGAGGAAAACGTAGGACCCTGAATAACAATGAGACAACTACAATGATCTCGTAGAACCAATTATGCCCAAGTAACAAATTGTACTTAAGAGGTGTGCCGATAACCTCCACATCAAAAAAGACAATCTTTCCACCTAACTCGATGGGTAAGGTGGTGATTATTCCATGGGGTTGGAACATGTGTCCATTGAACACATTCAGTCGTGTTGCAGACGTGTTGAGCTTAGGATATCCAAGGGCCTTCGAACAAGAAATATACATGATGCAATTCGAGGCTCCTTCATCCACCACTGTATGGTTTATGTTTTTCCCCAATGATCACACTATGATATGAAATACGACTTGATGGGAGAGCCTATGAGCAACCTGCGAAGAATCCAAGGTCATCAAACTTGAATTTGATGGATCAACCCCACCTACAGAAAACAATAAGGATTTCCACTGCATTGGGAAGCTTTGGATGACTTCAAGCGCAAACATGGCACATGGTGCCAGGGCCAAGTCTTCCAGAATACTGTATTCATGGGAGGCTTGTGATTTTTGATTGTGTGTCATGCATCGAACAACTCCCTTTGGGGGGAGAAGCAGTGCGTCAAAAGATGGTTCTCAATCTAGAGAGGGCCGTCAGGTTGGGAAGAATTTTTTTCTTTTGGCGCAGCATAGGAAGACTTGGAAATGTCATATTTTTTGGCCCGAGTCTGCAAATTAACCATTTGGTTACACATAAAAATGGTAGAATTCGAGTAGGACCCCTCATGGTGAGGGGTACCTACCATGCCCCCTTGCGGAGGGGTAGGATTTGTGGCAACCATATGTTGAGGTTGAAGGGGGAAAAGGTGGGTTAAGACAATAGGTTGTAAGGCGTCCGCTGTTGTGCCAAGAAGAGATGGACCTCATCCTTTCGAGGAAATTGATGAGTAGGGTGGTCTTCCCTAAAAATCGTGTAGGGAAAACGACTGTTTTTTTTCTCCTTAGTGCCTCCCTCCTCATTTTTTTGGGTGGGAGCACTCCCTTTCTCAATGTTGGAATTTTTCTTTTTATTCATTTTCTTCTTCCCTCCAGGTTGTTGAGGATTCTTCGGTTGTGTAGATTGCACCAAATTCACCTCGGAGGCATGGATGATTTTAGGGGCTAAATTTCGCTCATGGGATAATTTTTCATGGTTTTTCCCAAAATAAGATTCGCTATTTTAAAAATGATTCGCCCAAATTCTATAGGATAAAATTATTTTACCTTAAAAATTGCCAAAATTTTATACAAACTATATAAAATCCTTAGAAATTTGAATATTTTTACAAAAATATCACCAAACATTATATAGTTGGCATACGAAGGACTAGTAAGATTCACCAAGGTTTCTACATTTTAAAATAAATTTCCATCCTTAAAATTATCCCTGCTCGGAGGTTTATGTTGATTAAGGTTGGTTGTCATTGATGTCAACCCTTGAAGAAATCCCCATAGCACAAAGGTTTGGGTAATGGACCCAATATTTTTTGATGTAAATATGACTCATTATTGTTTTTTCATGGTTGATAAGAATTAAATATGGATGAACTCCAAAGTTGTCCCCTTATGGTGAAAGCCCTCACGGGAAGACGCTTTGCGGAGTAAGTGAAACCATACTTAATTGTGGAATAATGAGATGAAGGACAATGAATTTGTCAGGGAAACTATCCTAGATGGATAGTGCTTGTCATGTCATTTCAGGTGGTATGTATAACGTCACATAACTCCTCACGGTTAGAGAGTTATGACCATGTGAAGTTGGAGAACCCAGGTTTGGGTGAGTTAGGTAATGGACCCAAATTTATTTGATGGATAACAATATGATTACAGTATATTTGAAGGTAATACTATTCTATATGGATAGTACATGTCATTCCATTTATGGTGGTATGTGTAATGTCACATAACTCCTCAACATTTTGAGTTATAGCCTTACAAAGTTGGAGGACCCTCATATGTCATCTAGAAGCCCCAAAGGTCAAAGTAGTCAAAAGTGGTTTTAAGAGATTTTTAAAAGGTAAATAATAAAATTAAGAGTGATTGAGTGTATTATAATTCAAAGTGAATGCAAAATAAATTATTTAGTAATAAATTTAATGGAGAATTAAGAAGTGGGTTAACCCTAAGGAAATGGAAAGTGGGCCAAGTGATACAGAAGATGTTTTTAAAGGAGCTACTTGGAGGTATAAATAAGAGGAAAGTCTCTTTCATTTCAATTACACTTGAACATATTGAAATTTATATAGGTGTCTAAGGAGTGAAAAACAAATATATTTAAGCCATTTTTCAAAGGGAAGGTGAAGAAAGAGGGTAAAATGCAAGGGAAGGATAAATTCTTTTGATGGTGCTTTTCTAAGGTATGTTAATTTCTAGGGTCATCTCACCATTTTCACTATAAAGCTTTTGTATAATGATTCAATTTGTGAAATTTCTATGAAGCATTGAAAACAAACCCCAAAGTATGTTGTGGTAGAAAATTTGTTAGCTTGTGGGTGTTGTATTTTGGGAGTAGTAGTCAAAGTGGTTTAAGAGATTTTAAAAGGTAAATAATAAAGTGAAGTGATTAGTGTATTATAATTCAAAGTGAATGCAAAATAAATTATTTCAATAATAAATTTAATGGAGAAATTAGAAGTGGGTTAACCCTAAAATAAGGAAAGTGGGCCAAGTGACCTAGATGATGTTTTTAAGGAAGCTACTTGGAGAGTATAAATAAGAGGAAAGTCTCTTTCATTTCAATTACACTTGAGAATATTGAATATCTATAGGTGTCTGAGGTAA
The DNA here is from genome assembly GCA_010110895.2 of Picea sitchensis. Lineage (NCBI taxonomy): Eukaryota > Viridiplantae > Streptophyta > Pinopsida > Pinales > Pinaceae > Picea > Picea sitchensis. Next base: position 30,581 of record SNQJ01S0107345.1, read on the forward strand.
ACAAATATATTTAAGTCGAATTTCTAAGGGAAGGTGAAGAAAAGAAGGCCAAAATGCAAGGAAGGATAAATTCTTTTGATGGTGCTTTCTAAGGTATGTTATTTACAGGTCATCTCACCATTTTCACTATAAAGCTTTTTGTATAATGATTCAGACTGTGAAATTTCTATGACATTGAGAAAACAAACCCAAGTATCTGTGGTAAAAATTTGAGCTTGTGGGTCGTTGTATTTTGGGAGTTACACTCCGTGGAAAATAGGGTTTGTGGCTAGTCCTGAAACTAGTCAAAAACAAGTGTTTAGGGTAAAAACATCATAAATTATTCATAACAGATCCAAATTCAGCGAGACAAAATTTTGTGGTTAGGGTACAGTT
>SNQJ01S0107346.1:12225-24358 GCA_010110895.2 Picea sitchensis
CAACTGTCTGAAAGGAATCTGGGAAAACCCATTTATGAAAATGAAATATTATCTATTTTTCATGCCGTTGATCTTTGGTGCCCTTATCTTTTGGGGAAACGCTTCCAAATTAAGATCGACCATAAAAGCCTCAAGTACTTTCTAGAACAATTCATTTCCTCCTAGGAGAAACAAAAATGGGTGACTAAGCTATTTGGATATGATTATGAGATCATTTACAAGAAGGCAAAAGACAATGTAGTGGTGGATGCATTGTCTCGAAAATATGAAGAAGAAGGATCCCTTTTTTCTCTTTCCTTCATTGTACCAGATTGGCTCCAAGCTTTCTGCCAGGAATGGCTTCAAGATCCCAAAAGTTTGCATCTGATCCAGCAATTGCAGACCAAGGCTCCGTCTCCCCCAAGGTACTCTTGGATCTAGGATGAGCTTCGCTACAAAGGCCGTTTGTATTTAAGTAAACAATAAAATCTTAAATCCACGGTACTTTCTGATCTTCATGCTACACCCACAGTGGGGAACTCAGGGTTCACCAAAACATATGACAAGGTCAAACATTCTTTTTTCTATGATGGTATGAAATAGGGCATCCATAATTTTGTCGCTAAATGTGAGGTGTGTCAATGCAACAAGGGAGAAATAGTCAAATCTTCGGGAACACTACAACCGCTTCCGATTCCACCTGCTATTTGGAAGGATATCTCTATGGAATTTATTACTGGCTTACCCAAATCAGGGAATAAATTAGTCATAATGGTGGTTGTGGATCACCTTTCCAAGTATGCTCATTTCTGCGCTCTTAAACAACCATTTATTGCATCCATGGTGGCTCAAATTTTCATGGACCAGGTCTTCAAGCTTCATGGCATGCTGCACTCTATTGTTTCTGATCGTGACCCAACTTTCAAAAGAAAATTTTGGAAAGAATTGTTTAAGCTACAAGGCACCCAATTGCATCTCATCTCAGCTTATCATCCCTAGACTAATGGTCAAATGGAAGTTGTCTACAAGTGTTTGGAAATGTATCTAAGGTGTTTTGCCTCTGAAAAACAACATCAATGGGCTCAATGGTTACCCCTAGACGAATAGTGGTATAACACTTCCTACCATATAACTACTCGCATGACTCCTTTTGAAGCAGTATATGGACAAAAGACACCTTCAGTTCTCTCATACTTACCGTGTACCTCGAAGGTCCAAGTGGTTGACCAAACACTTACAGTTCAAGAGGATATTCTTCATACCCTTAAAGAGAACTTGTCATGGCACAGAATTGAATGAAGCAACAAATAGATCAAGTTCGCTCTGAACATCAATTTGCAGAAGGGGATCAGGTGTTTCTATGACTGCAACCATATAAACAAACTTCCCTCAAGGACAAGCATTGTCAGAAGCTAGTGCCCAAATTTTATGGACATTATACAGTTCTCAAGTTTATGGGACAAGTGGCATATCAGTTAGCTTTGCCCAGTCAGTCGAAGATACATCCTATTTTTCATGTTTCATGCTTAAAGAAGGTGATTGGAACCAGGTGCCAAATTCAAACCAACCTTCCAGAGTTAGCTGAATAAGGATCCATTTGGATGCAACCAGAAGCAGTTTTGGACCAGCGTGAGTGTCGCCTGCGTCAGAGAATCATCGAGGAAGTGCTCGTCTAGTGGAAAGATACGACTCTAGCAGATGCCACTTTGGAACCAACTACCATTCTGCAACAGTTTCCACATCTCAAACCTTGAGGACAAGGTTGTTTTTAAGGGGGCAGACATGTTAGGGTCCTAACCCGCACATAGGTAGATCAATATATTTGGATGTAATAAAGGTCAATATTAATAAGGCCTTTCAATAAAATAGAATAAGGCAGATGTAAGAAGACCTAATAGAAGCTTCCGCTTCTAGAAAGGAGGTTGCCCCCTTGAAGAGGCCTGTGAACATTTCTTTCTGAATCAAAGTGCTATTTCTGTTGTTGTTCTTATATCATTTATGTGTTATTGTGGAGATTATGTTGGTTATATTATTGTTATTCTTCCATTTCTATCATTTTATTTATGTTCTGTGTATTTATTATATCTGGTATCTTGCAAGTATCCACCTGGAACATGTGTAGGGCTTCAGACATCCATAGAAGTGTAGAACCCACAATTACAAATAAGTATAGAAGAATGAGTTGAACTAAAAATGGAGAAGAGGAGCCAGTTGGAATAGGTGGGTGTCCAACAATATCCACCTAGATCAATCCTCCCTCTTAGGAAGCAATGGTATCCATTGCATTGAGTTCCCCCATCAAGTGAAGAAACTTCGGCTACATTTGGCCTTAGGTGAGCCACCTGCATTGGTGTAGGAGATGCCCAACCTTGACAAACCGATAAGGCTGGATCCTCTGCTGGCAAGTGCCCTTGACTTGTGTGTCCACTATATGATCAGTGGATGCTTGTTCCATGCGGTTAGGGTTGAGCTCTTTTGGTGTTAGATGTTCTGCGATTTCTGAGGTGTCCAATAATGATCGAAAATATGTCTGAAGGAGGTCCACATTGAAAAATGGGTGTAGGCCAAGGAAGGGTGGAGTGTTGAGCTCAAAAGAATTGCTACCCATAACCTTGGTGATAGTGTAAGGCTCATAGAAAATTGGGTGGAGCTTCTGATGGGGCCCTATGAGACGCTCCTTCTACAAATGTAACCAGACTTTGCCGCCAATCTGAAATTGGTGCGATACCTTGTGTTGATCATGGCACTTCTTATACTTAGCATTGGATTTATGCAAAATCTCTTGGACTTGTTGGCAGATGTGCTGAATCCGCTCAATGAATCTGGTAGCTTTGTCACTCTAAGAGTGAATATGGGACGAGTTTGTCTGTGTAGTGGCAAGAGGTAGTGCAACATCAATGTGACTCAAGAGTTGGAATCCCCACCCCACCCGAAATGGGCTATGGTCGGTGGAGCTATGGAGAGCCCTATTGTAATTGTTTTGAACATAGGGGAGGCTCTCATCCCATGTACATGGATTCTTAGAGTTGTACATGCATGGGATGTGCACAATCATCTAATTGAAGACCTCTATTTGGTCCTCTCTTTGGGGGTGGAAAGCATTGGATTTAGTGATCTTGGTGTCCAACATTGACTAGAGACTCGACCAAAATGTGCTAAGGAACCTATCATCATAGACGAAGATGATGGTCTGTGGTATCCCAAAATGGACCCACACTCGTTCGAAGAAGAGCTTGGGATTACTTTCCACTGTGATATTCTTCTTGCAGGCTGTGAGGATGGCCATCTTTGAAAACCGATCAATGACCACAAATACGCAGTCATTTCCTTGCTTGGTGGACGGAAGGCTAGACATGTAATCCATTCAGATGGATTCCCAAGGCTTCTCGGGAGCAGGAAGAGGGGTGTATAAGCCTTGCTTCTTAATTGTTGGTTTGTAAATGGCACAAGCAATGCAATATCTTATATACTTGCTGACGTCCTGTCAAAGTTTTGGCCAATAAAAATGTTTTTGAAGAATGGCCACGGTTTTCTCTATGCCAAAATGTCCTGCCATCTGACTGTAGTGAGATTCCCAAATCATATTTTCACACTCACTTGTAGGAACATAGATATGGCCTAGATGGCATAATAGTCTATCCTAAATGTGAAAATCAGTGATAGTCGCACATGTACCCAAGACCTGATATGTGGTGGCCAAGTCCAGATCTTGATAATAAAGTTGGGGCCACTCAGATGCCTCATGTCCACAGGAATGGAGCATAGTGGTGAGTGTAGCCAGGAGAGGTTGACTAAGGAAATCAACGACATGATTTAAGATCCATGTCTTATACTCGAAGTTGGGATGGAACTGCTGCAGGTAGGTGGACCACTTCGGATGGAGGTCATTCTGCAATTTTCCATGTGTCTGTATGAATTACAAAGGCTTGTGATCAGTGTGGATGATTGTATCCTTTCCCAGAATGTAATGTTTCCATTGATGATAAGATTGTACAATGGAATACATTTCCTTGTCATAGGTGGGGTATTTCTAGACAACATCTAAGAGTGTCTCACTATGGTATGACACCAGATGACTGTGCTAAGTGAGAATTGCACCTACAACATATTCATATGCATAATTCTCAATCTCGAATGGTTGTTGCAGATCGAGAAAGGAGAGTACTAGAGCTGAGCACAAGCGATGCTTTAGATAATTGAATTTTCGTTGTTGTTCCTTCCCCCTCAATTTTTTTTTCCTGCCACCTCCCTTGGTCACCTTTTCGAGGGCCCATGCAATATGGGAGAATCCCAACATGAACCGCTGGTAGAAGTTGGCAAGTCCCAAGAAGCTTCGAAGCTCAGTTAGTGTGGTCGAGGCTGGCTAGTCACATATGACTTGGATATTAGCTGGATCAACATGTATTCCATGCTCATCAATAATGTAGCCCAAGTATTGGACCCTGTTCATTCCAAAAGATCATTTTTGCAGGTTGGCATACAACTTGTGTTGCTGCAAAGTGCTTAGAACCTACTGAATATGCCGCATGTGATCCTCCCAAGTTCTATTGAAGATGACGATGTCATCCAAATATACCACCACAAAAGAGTTAGTGAAGGGTATCAGTACATCATCCATCAACCTCATGAAAGTGGTTGGTGCATTTGTTAAGCCAAAGAGCATGATCTACCATTCGAAGATACCTTCTTTAGATTTGAAGTTTGTCTTCCATACATTGGTTGGTTCGTTGGGAACTTGGTGGTAGCCAGACTTGAGGTCAATCTTGTTGAAGAACTTTTTCCCCTTGAGTTGGTCAAGAAGGTCATCAATCCTGGGAATTGGGTATCGGTTCTTGACTATGATTTTGTTTAAGGATCTATAATCAATGCAGAGTCACCAAGTCCCATCCTTCTTCTGGACCAGTACAATTGGGATTTTGCAAGGGGAGGAATTGGGTCTGATGTTCCCCTTTTGAATAAGATATTGGATATGACACCTGATTTCGTCATTTTCTAATAGCGAGTGATGATAGATTGGTCCATTAGGTAGAGGTGAACTGGGGGTCAGATCAATTGGATGTTTGAATTGGCAATGCATCAATACCGCAGTGGGTGAGGAGAAGATGTCTCTATATTCTTCCATGATCATTTCCACTTTCTTATGCTGCAAAGACAGGCTTTGTGTAGAGGCAACGGATGTGGCAATGACCTTCTATTTACTGTGAGCATAGATAACAAAGAAGACAAACTTCTCGATATATGAAATGACCTTACTACATTTCTTAGCATAGATTAAAGAAATAGTGGTAGGCGACACTACCTCTAGTATTTTGTACAATTTTCTACCCAAACTAATAATAACACTTCAATCATACACAACAGGATGCTTCCACAAATATGGTTTTCCTAAAAGAACATCACAAACTTCAAGGGGATAAATATCACACAATACCTCATCTTTGAAAGGCTTGATGTCGTAGGGTAAACGACACAGTTGGCTAACACAAAGATCTCTTCCTTAGCAAAGCTAGCTGGAAGTGTAGGGTTGTGGGTGTAGTGTCATTGGCAAGTCTAGCTGCTTGATGACCTTTGTTGAAATCAGGTTCTTCTGACTGCCTCTATCCACAATGAAATGAGGCAGATCCTCGTTTACCTAAATTTGTGAGTGAAAGAGGCATTCCCCTTTCTTTGGTTCTTCTGGTTAGCTTGGTCGTACTTTGGTGGTAGTGACTGTGGCACTGGATTTAGCATCGATAATATGCTTCCCTCCTTCATGATTTGATTCAAAATCAAAATTGGCCTCTAACTCGGAAGCCTTGATATCAACCATGAGTGACTGCTTGGAGCAACATTGTTCAGTGTTGTGCCAAGGGATTTTATGGTACTCACACCATTTTCCTGTTTCCTTCTTCATCTTTTCATTGCCCTTATTTTGTTGTGGATTGGATTGGTTGTCCTGAGAGTGGCCCTCTTTTCTCCGTCTTCTTCTATGTGGGTTGGGGATGCCTTTTCCCTTCTTCGGATGTGGGGAGTGTTGGAACACATATATATTTCTAAACTTTTAGACTTTGAATAAATCTCATTCCTGGTTAAATAAGAATAAGACACGCATGATCTACATCGTTGATGAAGTCTTCCATATAATCGAATGATCCTAAATCTCTTCGTATTTTTGGAGCGGCCAAATGGTTAAAGAGCTAAGTTGCCAACGTCTTCTTCGAAGCTTCGTGCTTTAGGTGTTTCAACAAGTCATAGCTTTAAAAATCCTAAAACCCGAATTTATCCGTTATCACATTTTCACCAACTTTTGAAAGACATGTTTCATGGTAAACATGTACGTTTTAAATCTTCCTTGAGTCAACACATGGCACCTTTCTCTGAGATTTTAATCTAAAGATTCACATGATTCTAATTAACACTTAGCACCCCCCATCCTCGACACATCATCTAAAATGATTTCATCTTTGACACATCAGTACAGGTAATAGCCTTTCGAGAATATAATAAGGAACTAACATTCAAATCCACGAAGCAGTAAAATCCTGAAATATCAAATCTTAATTAATTAAGTTAATATCGATTAAAGATGGTTAATAACTTCGTACTTCGGAAGTTCAGATGTTTATCATCCCTCACATCTTGAAATCTTCGAAGTCCAAACTTCAGAAACATTTCAAAATTAAAAGGGGTTAATTAAAACTAAAAACAATTATTCGATAATTAATCATTTCGCGGTTTCGGGTTTCGGGGATTCTATCTCAAGCTACTCATTAAAATCTCGAAGCCCGAATACCCGAAAATGTTTAAAGTTAAACATGATTAATTAATATCTTAAACAATATTAACTCATAATTAATTTCTCATGAGTTCGCGATTCGTGAATTTTCAAACCTATTTCATACAAGTTCCCAATCACGAACCACCAATATTTATGGCATTAATCACAAATCAATGGCAATGATTTCAATATAGATTGTAGATCACTGCCTAGATTTCCTCATTAAGGTAAATTAATTTTTCATCAGTAAAGGTACTCGTAAATCAATATGCTTAAGGTGAATAATAATATTGGATTTTGAATTATATTTTCATTCTCGCAAAATAACAATTTTTAAGCCAGCTGCATAAACTCACACATTATCCTGTAGCAGGTAACACAGTTCTGATTTCATTAATATCAATTAACCATGAAAAATAGATAAAGAAAATGGTGAGAGCATAAATTTGAACACATATGTTCTCTCAGACACTTCACTGAGATCCATAGATATCGTGAAATACTGGACAAAGGTGTTTGATATTATACAACACGAGTTGATAAATTGCCTAGAGGATTCAGGTGACGAAGTAACCGAAACCCATGTGACTAAACTCAGGGAGATAGCTGAGTTAGATATACACAATATGGTTTTGCAGCCGAGGCTCATGTTGTATAACAACATGATAGGCTGGGCCCTGGAGAACGTCGACATTTCAACTAGGAGCATTAAGAGGGACGATCCCCATAAGATTATGGAAGCTCACCTGGCTCAATACAATTTAAGGAAGTATGTGCACGAGATTTCCCCTCAGGATGAAGTATTTAGGGGAGTTAGGTCATATGAGGAAATATTGAATAGAGTCTGAACTCTGTCTCCCAATCAATTAGCCAATTTCGACAATTTTCAGAAGCATAGAAAGAATAGTTTTCCAAAGGTATTACAAGGGGAGCCAATAACACCTTCATCTACATAGGAAGCTATGCCTCAAGTATTAGAGGCAGGAATTTCTTACCAACAGAGTACTGAGGAAAATCAGAAGAATGTTGAAGTCTCAATGCAGAGAGTGGAGACTTCATTACCAAGCCCACCAAGCACTCAAACAATAGCTCATCTTGAAGATTTTCAAAAAATGGGACAGGATACATCGTTGTCTACACCAGATAAACCGGATACCAACACAACAAAGCAACAACCGTCCATAGAGATAGGTAGCCCCATTATGTCATTAACACATTTATAGTTGAGTCAAGGAAATCCCAATGACCAAGTCATATTTATAGAGGACCTTACTCCGATTTTAGCCGAAGAAATGCCTCCTTCGGACTTCTTTTTCAGTAAGAAGAGAAGGGCCATAGTTAAAAGAGAAGCACATCAAAAATATTGTACAACAGTCAAAAGGCAAAGAATGTTGTATGAAGGACAGGGTCTAGATGATACAAAATTCGCTAGGGAAATGGCAGGCTCATTAGGTGCCTTTTCCAGGGCCAATCAATGTTTAGTAGAAAATCTAGCGAATTAGCTGAAACAGGGAAATTTGTTTGTAAGGGAGTTGCAAGACTAGCTGATCACCATGGAAAGGGATGTCAAAAATAAGATGAAAAAACAATGAGATGCATCAAAACTCACAAGACAATAGAGGGTTGGTCACTCAACAAGAAGAATTAATCAAAAAAATGCAAGCCAATATATACTTGGTTGAAGGTACAACAATAGATATGGCAACTTTCCAAGGTCGAGCATTGGAAGTACATGAGAAGCCAAAATCAACCCAACAAGATCCTTTTACAAAAGTGGAAGCCATTCAAAATTGTTACTGGGTGGTAGACCTTTCCCTGAATAACATTTAAATTAGAGAAAGGGAAGCTCATGCAACTCGGGATAAGTTTCAAAAGGACATATTTCTAGTACCAAAAGATTATGTATCGATAGCTCCTCAACTGTCTTTGTCTTAGAAAACTAGACGTAACATAATTTTGAAGGACTGGGAATCAAATATTGCTGAAAGAAAAATATTGGCCAGAGAGGTACACAAAGCTTGTCTAGAAGAAATATCTTCACTAGACAAAGGTCTACTTGATGTTGAAGGAAATAATATCTCTGAAGCCCTGGGGAATATTGACATAGCAAGGAACCAATGTAACTCTAGGACAAGAAAAGAAGAGGCCATGATGATCATCCAGTAAATGAACCAAATTGATCTTATCCAAATAAAAAAATGGATACTAAGTCCAAGCATGGAGTTACAGGACACATATTTGGGAGCAAAGAAGATACATAAAAGGTTTCCCCATATAGAAAATAAGTTATACAATTTTGAAGGAAATGAGGCCACTGCACCTTCTGGGTTGGTGGTACAATTAGTGAGCAGTTGCATCCAATGTGTCGAATACGAGAAATCCAACACATATTGAAACAAATGATAAAACATGTGAATACAACTCATACAGGTCAGGATCAGATGACAACTATTTCCAAGTAAAGGATGAGGAGAAGAAACGCCTCTGCCAGCAGACGAAGAGACAGAGGAGAAGGCCAATGGAAGTTTTCAATTTTACATATTGTAAAATTTACTATTTTTAGAATTATGAAAAGTCCAACTGTTTTTAGTTGAGACCATTTTGTATAAAAACATAGACTAAAGACTTATTTATGGATGCTTCTTGCTGATTGTAATAGAGAAAACTATCCTTATAGAGTATTAATACAAGTGCAGACATAGATTCCAAGTTTTCTTAAATCTAGGTTATGTGTTTCTTTTGTTTTCCATTTCTCAGCATTCCTTTATGTATTCCTTGATAAATGTTTGGTTCCAATTTAGTACAACAACTACTGTAATCACAAGGTATTAGTAATTTATTAAGTAAGCAACTTTTCCTCTGCATTTATTGTGAGTAAATCAAGACTTGCTTGTTGTATAGATTACTGCATTTTATGTGTTATTCAAGGTTACACTATCTCTTTTCCTCTACTAAAAACAAGGTAGGACTCTTTAGTAATTGATGCCCTGCTATGTTTTACAGTTTTCTATTTTCATCTCATACCATTCGATATTGCAATTTCGAATCAGATATGAAATACGACCTCTGTGCTATCAAACTGTTAATTTCATTTAAGGAATTTTTCTCATACAACTAAGGTAGAAAAAGCAAGCACTTTAAAACACACTCAAAAACATTCATGATGCCTGACATTATTATTTGAGCCTTAAGTTTAATCTCAGGAACAACATATTTTTGGCGTCGTTGCCAGGGATGGAGAAACAAAGTTGTTTTTCCCTAGGAGAACGACAAGGTGAGATTCTATCTTTGATAGTGAACAAAGGTTGAACACTGAATTACAACTATTTTTTATTTTTCACTTGGTGACTCCACTAAAAATAAGATGGCATTTAATTGAAAGAATACCAGAAGCAATCTAGATGATAGGTAGACCACACCTATATCTGATCCCTAAAATTTATTAAAACCAAAGGGATACCTCAAGTCAACTACCACATCGACAGGTAAGAAATACCAACCGAAAATCACACAAGTCAATACTAAGGTTCTGATTGAAGAACCAACCCCTGAAAATAATATTAAACAAACACCCTCTATGGAGGCATTGACTAGCCAGTATGAGGTTAGTCACGAGAACCTGGAGGAATTTATACCCGAAATAAAGATTTAAATTGACACTTTTGATTCTCTAAACAATCTGAATAAAAGATCCTCTTCTATATTCACTATCATTACTTTTCTGTCTACCCCATCCTTACCCGAAGAAAAGGTTTCAGTTCTCTAAAATCTTGAAGAGCATACTTTATACCCCAATTCGTCTCCTGTTGGTTCACCTATATATACATCTTGTAACTCTAAAGAAATCAATCCATGTTTTCCTTTCCCTCCCTTTCTAGACTTTACTTTCCCTAATGATCATTTTCCATATTTCCCTTCGTCGCATCCCAAGGAAGTTGAAAGGTCACCACTTCGGTCTGTAGAATTTTTGGAACACCCCCTTTTTAATTCTCGAAGTTCATCCCCTGGACTTTCAATGGTTGTCGCTGGAGGTGGTGTTGGAGGAGGTGGTGGTGGAGGGGGAGGTGGTCAAGGACAACCTCCAGCCACTAGTATTTTTTCAAAAGTAGCGGTCATATATGCTCCCTTGGTCCTTGGCCCTGCCCTTCATGATTTACCTAAAAATTATATGAAGAACTTACGAAAATTTATGGGAGAAGGAGATTTAACTACCACAGAGCATATCACCTTTTTCGATCAATTTGCTGATATATTAGGGATTGAGCATGAAGATGTTTATTCTAGTATTTTAGTTCAAACATTCAAAGGGAAAGTAAGAATCTAGTTTCGAGGACTCTCGGTAGGATCCCTTCGGTCCTACGATGATTTAGAAAATGATTTTTTAAGACAATGGAGAGAAATGAAAGACCATACTTACTACTTGACTGAATTCAGGGCATTGAGAAAGAAGAACTCTAATTCGGTTCTAGAATTTACTCAGAGATTTAACAAACTTTATCATAAGATTTGAGAAAAATTTAAATCCTCTCAACCTGCAGTGAAGGTGGCTTTCGTAGGGGATTTTGAACTCGACTTCGCTCTACTTTTAAGAGAAAGAAGACCGGCTACCCTCACAGGGATGCAATACGACGCTATAGAAATTGACTCAAACATGATGGCATCTGGTAAACTAAAATCCAAGGTTGAGACATGAACTAACGAACCTAAAAGCTTCAGGGAACAAGTAGGGCCCTCTGGATCTGGGAGGTCTACCAAAGAAAAAATGGATGACATGGCTAATATAATCAAATATTTGTCAAAAAAAAATTCTAGAATGGAACTAGACCAAGCCAAACCTGATCCATTTGCTTGAAACTATTTCAGGAGAAATCCTAACCCCAAGACCCAGCAAAGACAACTAAAAAACGAAGATAAAAAAATACAAGGTCCTTTTAAAATGAATTTTTTTATAGGAGATGATATGCATAATTATGAGGGGCTAGAAGAGGATATAAAAAACCTTAGTGATGAAGACCATTAAACTCATCTAACTAGAGAGGATTATGAAATATCTCTAGACCAAGAGCCCATGTTTAGTATTGAGGAAAGTATAGATAACCTAGGAGAGTCTGCATATCAAGGAATCGCTAAATCCATTATGAAAGAACTTCAACAGAAGAATAATTTAAGGCCCAGAGAAAAAAATACTACAAGTGTTCCATAAAAAACAATTATATTAGGAAACAAAGCGAATGAAGCGGTGGTTACTAAACCACTAGTTGAAAAACAAGTTGCCCAAAATAAAATTATTGAAACCCTAGCAACACATGTAAATGTGTTGAAAATGCAAAAACTAGATCTATCTAAACAATAATACACACATTTGCAGAGAGAATTGGAGAAAGAAGAAGAAGGAGA
>SNQJ01S0107348.1:12031-29670 GCA_010110895.2 Picea sitchensis
AATTCCATCATTGCAATTGGTGAGGTGGATCACAAGTCAAGGTTGTATAAATTCACTAAGTTTTCTGATGATGACTCCTCTATTCTACTTACACATAAGGAGAGTACTTTGCATGCACCTCAAGTGCAACATGCATATACTCTTGTTCTTCCATCAGTTTTAGACATCAGATATGATTCCATACACTCAGATTTTGTACATGGAAATAAGCAGGTAGTACATCCAGATAAGAAGTCAGTGTTGAAGATTCAACATATGCCCAAGAAGGCACATACCATACTTCAGGTAGAAGGAAACCTTGCAGGGAATCCATTGGATTCGAGGAGGACTCGATCTCAGCATGAGGAGCCTTCTCATGTATTTCCATCTTCCAAACATGCGATGTCCATGCATTGCTATATAGTTCAATCTATTGATCCACAGAACTACAATAGGGTTGTAGGAAATCCATTATGGGAAGCAACCATGCAGAAGGAGTATGACTCACTCCTACAGAACCAGACTTGGAATCTAATTTCACTTCCACCAAAAAAGAATATTTTCAGGTGCAGATGGGCCCACAGGATCAAGAGGTACAAGGCCCGACAGGTTGCCAAAGGAATTCATCAGATCCATAAAGATTTCTACATCTTCACGAATACTTTCAGTGAGAAGAAGTTTCAGACTTTGCGGGATCATCTTGCAGTGAAGAACACAGTTGCCTAGCAACTGCCATTTTCTTCTTTTGATACATTATCTTTTGAGGGGGGGTTCTGTTCCCACGTGGTTTTCCCTCTTTCCTCACTTTTATTTAGTGTTTATTAGTTGCATTGTACATGAGTACCTAAAATGGCCTAGTAGTCGGGACTCATTTTTTACTCCATAGTGATGTTTAGGGGGGGTGTTGAAGAAATTTCTATTTTCGACACACTAGTTTAGTGGCAGTTAACTAACTAGTTCTATTTTAGACTTTCTATTTTTATCATCACTATTATGCATGCATGCATTCCTAAGGAAAGTTATCTGCTTGATTGTTTTTCTTAATTATGGAATGTTTTTCCCTATATATGAGTGTGTTCCACTCATTCATTGTATTATATTGATCATGATCTATGTATCAATCATCAGCTCATTGGAGTGGTGTGAATATATTTTCTCATTCTTCCATATTGAATCTCTCTTCCTTTCTTGATAAGCTTTGTTTGTACTTTCTTTAGCTAGATCTCCTGTGCAAGTTTCCATGAAACACAGACATCCATGATCTCCCTTTTCAAACCATCCATCTTAGTATATATATTATTGCATCCAACTTAGCTTCAGTTGAATCCATCATCCTGTGTAGTTCATTTTTTGTTATTGTCTTGTTTTGTAAATCATTTATGTCACTGCACATTTCTTCACCTTCATCAAGATTCCAAGTAAGACTGTTTGAAATATTATTTGGTATATAAGTTCCCTTTTTTGTTGGCATGTTGGCCAAGTATCACTTTTAAACCTCAATTTCAAGGTGGTTCTGCTAGACGATCTTTCTTTTGTTGTATCTCCAAAATTTCGGCCCTTCTGAGTCTGAAAATTTTGTTAAGTAGTTATCTGATATGTCTTCTCTGCAATGCCAAAGTTCTGATCAAAATTGGATGTTCCAAGTGGAATTTATGGTAACTTCCCCACACCTTGCTTATTTTTAGCCCTTCCAGGAGAGTGTACTTGTAAAGCGTGTCAAGAGCACAATATCCGATATTTGATTATGAAATTTGCACCAGAAATACCGCAAACTGTCCATTATTCAATGCAACTGGTCTCACTTAATTTGGATACTCACTGAAGAGGATATCATTGTTTTACCCGGAACACTTGTTTGAAACTAGTTAATATGACTAGTCAACTACCCTATCTTACACAGGGTGTATCTACAAACGTATGATGACCCAGAAGCTGAAATTTTTATCACAACTAAATTGATAATTTATTTGAATAGCCTCTGAGTTTCAGGTTCTGAAACGTTGCAGAAAACATTTTATAGTGAAAATCCCACGATGACTAAATTCGAGATGATTCCAGAACCCTATCTTACACAGGTTATATCTCTGAAAGTATAAGGTATCAGGAGCTAAAATTTGAACCCCAAGTACCTTGATCCGTCTACTAAATATATTCCAAGGAGTTCCTTCTGAAACATTGTAGAAAAAAAGTTATAGCGAAAATTCCAAGGTGTATCAGATGAAGCAGCGAAACCCCAAGACCTTGAGCTCTGATACCAAATGTTAAGAACCAAATATCAAAATAACATAAAAAACCTCAGAATAAGTACTCAATGCATTGACAAATATATAATTTCAAATAATAAGCTTCTTCGAGGGGGAAACCTCCTTATACACCACATAAATTTACAAATACAAGATGATTCAAGGTCTCCTTGGTATATATATGAGACTAGGAGGTACAATTACAACTAATGGACCCTTTAGATATTCATTGACAAATAAATAATTCTTTTACATCTCAAATCTTTAAATACTTTCCAAGACTTTTTGGTTACTAAGTAGAAAACTGAAAACTAACCAACATTTTGAGTTACTCTTTTTTCCAAATACTTACATTACAAAACATAGTATCCCAAAATAATATTAAATCCAAAGTCTAATCTTTTTTTCCAAATATTTACATTACAAAACATAGTATTTCATTTTCTAGACTTTTTCATGTAGAGCATACTCGACATAATATAATTCCAGTGCTCTTCATTTAAGGGTTCAACAAAGGCAATAAAAGGCAATAAAAGAGGACCAAACTACTTTGACTTGTGATAGTGCTTTCCAAGAATAGGCTTTATTGCTTTAGTATGTACTGTATAAGATGGATAATGCATTGCTTCACCATGTGCACTAACAAACATATTCTCACTATACTTTTTTAAAGTAACTATTTATTAAGTTTAAAGTAACCATTTATTTTTAAGTTTAGCCTCATGAATGTTCCCTAAATTTTTGCTCTTATATTTAATAAATAAAAATTATCAAGAAAACCAAATCTGTGAACGCAAATATTTGTGTAGCTTATTTGGGATATATATATAATCCATGATGAAAAATAGAGAGGAACACAGTGTAGTTTTAGAAATTTCCATACATATAGAAAAGAACACAATGTAGCTCTATAAATATTTCACACATACATATATGTGAGATGAAAAACAGAGAAAAACACAATTTAGCTCTAGATTTTTTATACTTATACTTATAGAGTAGCCGCTTGTAGAAACCCATTTGTAAAGTGGTTGATGTTAAGTTGATGTTTTGCATATCATTGAATGACAAAGTTCAAAGCATTTAAAGGTCAAAGACATTTGAGCTACTGTCAAGAATCCTTTAGGTAAAATCTCTCAAGGTACTAAAAGTATGACACATTCTACGAAAGTCTCCAACAAGTAAAGAATTGAAAACATAATCGAATTCAAACTAGTACTCCCAACTTACGTATTCTTTAAGTTTGGAATTTGAGCTTACATATTCTTCAAATTTGGAATTTGAGAGAGTGTTGAAAGGATAGGTCATATTAATTGTTTATTCTTCACAATGTTGTTAAGTTTAGCCAATGTGTCAAAGGAGTTGTCGTTCCTTTCTAATACAGGTCAAAATACAAAACATCTACGAACTAAACAAAATCCTCTAGAAGAGCTAGCAGCGACAGGATGCTACGATACTTATAGTTGTTCAGGTTGTTTCAACAGAAGGAGATTTATCATATTGATCCATTTCCATAGTTTATGTTTAGCATTAGTGTTCAAAGCTAAGAGACAAACTTTTAAATTTGTGTAATGTAATTTAACAATTTGGAATAGAAAACACAAATTTTGATAAGAGTTTAGAGCGTATTAATCAAATATATCAAATTGAAAAAATTGATGTTTGAAGACACATGAATCAAGCAAAAGCACGTGCCTCTCTCTCATATTAGAATCGATTACTCTAGGAAAAAAAGTGAAGATTTTCCCAACATTGACGCATTTGAAACCTTTTGGAGAATATGATTGGTTATGCATTATAGAAAAGGGATGAAATGTAGATGAAAGGAAGGGATGAGATGTAGATGAAAGGAAAACATATTGCTTTAAATCAAGAGGAATGTAAACTTGCTTCTATCGTTGATATCATGATATTTGACAAATAATACTAGTGCAATAATAGATTTCAACGGAAATAATGTAATTCAAACTCAATGGGCAACATCAAATAAAACAGAGCCTTTAAAGGAACATGCATGTAGATAATAGAAGAGAAATGGATATGTCTGG
This sequence comes from Picea sitchensis, assembly GCA_010110895.2. Lineage (NCBI taxonomy): Eukaryota > Viridiplantae > Streptophyta > Pinopsida > Pinales > Pinaceae > Picea > Picea sitchensis. Next base: position 16,302 of record SNQJ01S0107348.1, read on the forward strand.
AAAGCATTTTTTTCATTAAAATGACTTTTGTTATCAATTGTTGTTCTTAATTAAGATTTTTTCTTAGGTTGAAGTAGTAATTTGTACTAAGGAACCATGGTTGATTGCTTACTTGGAACCTTATTTGTGCTTTTGGTTCAAGTGGTAGAATATTTTTAGTATAATGAAGATCAATTTGAATGTCAATTTTTTTAGGTCCATAACTTGCATCACTTTGTTCAATGCCAAATTTAATGTTGAATATGGAAGAGGGATTGTTTTCAATAGCAGAAGCAACACAGTGAATATCACCCCATGCAGGTTTGGTTCTAGAAATTAACAAGCCCTCAAATTTTTCGACATCTAGTCTATACGTCAAGAAAGCCTCATATCATGTTTAGTGGCTCCCTTTCAAGGTTTCCTCTGTGTCTTGATAAGGAACAAATAACATTAATTTTCCCTTGTAGAAATTCTCATGATCAATATGTTGATTATACATAACATAATTGATAATGTGTGTTTTTTTTCATCTTTTGACTTTCTTAGACTCCCATGTGTAGCATGCAACATATTATACTAGAAAAATGTTATCAAATGTTGTATGTCTCACATCGCACTTATCAACAATAGATGAACACATAATGTCCTCATAATCATTAGGGTCTTGTGCGAGTAAATGAGGTCTCTTTAGAATACATGTTCTTCTAAATTGTGGTGATGTGTTGATAAACACCATTTTTTATGAGCTACAATGCAATGGAAATGAAAGGAAAATGTGAATTACTTGTCAACTAGACATTTATTGTTGTTGCAATAATGCATTCCCTAGCTTGTGTATGATTTGAATAGCATCATCTTTTATTTGTGCACTTTTCTCACGTATTTTGGAAAGCTATCTATTAACGTACAATCAAATTTTTCCATGTATGAATTATAATATGATGTTGCGGCATAGGAATCAAGGATGAACTGTGCATATGTGTTTGAAAGCTATAGTTGGGGCACACTTTTTGAAAAAGGATTTATTTGAATGTTTGATGGATTCCTTTTCAATAAAAAATGACAGGGCAAGAAATAGAGGCAAAAAGCAAGGCAAGATAATAATCCCTAGGCATTACAATATCTTGTAAAAATGCACCAAAGGACACATTTTTCTCATAATTTTTTTCTTGCAATAATAGAAAAAGGTTCATTTCCTTCATCTTAATTTCTTCTTGGTCATAGTCTATAGGCCCCATAATCATAGTTCTATTGATTGGAGGCAATGGGAAGTTAAATCTACAAGTTGAGTACTTGTGTTTTTTACAAGTTCGTGTGTGATGATGGGTTTTAATTTTTTCAAATCTTCAAAAAATAATGTTGAATCTTAGGACAAGTATGTATTAATGAATTAATGAAATGCTCAATTTCATGATTTGAAGTGTGCCCTTATATGGTGCATTAAGAATCCACTAGAGACCATGCTCGTGTTAATTATCCCTACCTTGGAATTTTGTAACAAAGAAGTAATCAATTACCTCTCCAAAAAATTGGTCATTTTTCTCAATTAATTTTATAAAGGCATTGAATTTGTGTCTATAATAGTGGTTGCAAGTTATTGGATGTTTTCCAATAACATAATCGATATTCAATTTATGGATTCTTTCACTAGGTTTGAACACGTGTTTCAATTGTAGTGCTTGTCATGCATTGCATAAAGTTGCCAAGGAGATCAACACTTGTGAATGTAAAAAATAAAGCTGGAGGGCCCAATTGTCTTATCATTGCAAATATGTTTTATTTCTTGTTCTTTACATAGTCAGGTGAAATGCCTATGCTTTTTAGAAATAAATATCCAATGGGGGATTGCAATAATTTTTTCAAATTGTGTTTGTCTTTAGCATCTTTGGCGCAAAGTATCTTTCCTTTCAATTCATTTTTACATATACAGACCCATGCACAATTGGAAACTTGTGGTATAGTGATTAGGATTTCTTTGAAGAATATGTCGGTGACGTGGGTAGAAAAATCATCCTCTTTGTGTAAGAGTTCCTAGTGGACTATTTTCTGACACGAGAAGTGTTGAACAACGTCATCAAGTTGACTAGATCCAAAGAATAATGTTGGAAAATTCATTTCCCCATAAAAGTGATCTTGAAAGATGCCAAGTGGCCTAAATCCATCAAAGTTGCAATTTCTATGACTTTATCCTCTTATTCATCTATCAATTGGGAATGGATTAAAGCACATACAAGAGTTTCAGTTATTGGGTGTTTGTCATTGTCCACTACGCAAACATCAACGAGTTCACAAGAAACTACAATATTAGCTTCAATTTTAGCATTGTTTTGGAAAATAATCTCCCAGTTTTGGCCAATGACAATGCATTTGTGTCTACATAATTTTGTTTTGCACTATTCATAAAGTGAAAGATTCATAGCCATCGATATGACATTCCCTTACAAGTATGTATTTTTCTATTCTAATTTTCTTTTTAGCGGTACAATAACTATCGTGGAATCATTGGAATCTTGGGGAAATGTATATTCAACATGGCTCACATCACCAAGCACATTTATGATTGTTCATGTCAAACCAATTTGAGATCTCTTGTAGACATGTTGTCAAATTTGTGCAAAAGTAGTACATAGGGAAACAAGTCTCTCTTCCTGGGAAGTCAAACCCTTACAATGGGAATTGTTTTGTTCTTCTAATGTTGTTAGGGGCACTATAAAGTGATAGAGTTTCATTTGACAAAGCTTTTGCACATTGGCTACAAATTTGATCTTTGGCAATAGATATCTTTGTCTTAAAAAAAATTGTTGTCAATGATAGCATGGTTGTCAATGTGCTCATGAATGACACATCCATAAATAGGGGTGTCATGAATAATGGACAAGTATTGTTATATTACAATACTTGTTCTTGTTTGTTCCTTGTTTGCTTGGTGTTTCTTTGATCCATTTTTCCTAATTTGTAGTTTTAGAGTAAGGAGTGAGTTTCTTTTCTCGATGCCAAGGGAAAATTTACTTTTTTCTCATTGCTTCATATACAACTTCTAGTTTGAAATATTCATTTTTCATTTGTCATTTCAAGGAATCACTTTCAATAATTTGTGTTTTTAAATAGTCATGTGAATCCCTTTTCTTCATTCTAACAGTTAATCTATATGTTTTGTTCTTCTTCTTTCTAGAATGTGTTGTACACCATCATGTGAAATAGGTGGTTTGAAGTCATCTTGTCAAAACAATGGTTCATAGTGGACAAGGTCCAACAAGAAACATCTTGCATTAAGTAGAGAACTTTTGATTATCCATAGATACAATGGAATATGTGTGTGAAACTTTGGTTCTGAATAGACCATATTTGTATATTGACTCTCAACATGTTACAAAGCCATTGGAAAGAAAAATGGCCACCTCCTATATTTCCTTCATTGGAAGGGATGGACATATTGATGATTTATGTTTTCCAAGCAAGAGTACCATGTTATTTTTGAAAACTAAGCTACAAGGAGTGTTCTTGCAAGCATTCATTGGAAAATGTTCTTTGGCCAAAGTATGCATTGCAAAATGTTTGCAAAGCACACTTTCTCAATCACACCATATCATGCCCACCTACTAGGAAGCATATTGATTGAAATAAAGAATCATGGAAATCATAACGTTGGACTAAACATCTTAGAAGTTGTTCTCTAGATAATGCTTCATGGACAAATTGATAACATTGTTTCCACATTTGATGACCTGAGTTGATGACTACTAAGATAGCTTAAAGGAATTGTTGGTTGCATGATAAACTATGATACTTGTGACATGATTCGTTCATAATGCCCAAGGGGAGGATTTTGATCATGGAAAAGTATGTTGGATTGATAACTAGAGATTTGTGGATTTAAATGCAAGTATTTGTTCTTTTTTTTCAATGACCAAGTATAGATTGGAATAGGAATCCATTTTTCCAACCATTTAATGTTGAAGACATCACCCCACAATCCATATGGACCTTCATGTGGCTAGAAACATTATAACAATGACATTCTTTCAAGATATATGTTTGACCATAGTAAATACCATGCAATTCTCTCAAAAATCAGTGTTTAATTCAATGCTTTCTGAGTGGAGCACATTTGGGTCTTTGTTGTCTAAACATTTCCAAAAAATATCCCACAATGCATTCTCATAGTTGAACCAATGTGAATAAAAAATGGAAGAGAACAATAAATGCATCAAAGAAGCAATCACTCGAATTGTAAACAAAGTCTTGAAACTTGAAGAAGTTTGATCTAGAAAGCATGACATATATTTCTTGTATGCCATTCTTATGGTAATCTATTCATTTAGAGAGAGAACATTTGTTGTTTCCATATGGGAAAAGGTGCAAGAGGAAATGCAACCACAATGTCCATGGAAACAAACTAGAGATAGCTATGCATAGAATTGCAAAAAAGCAAATGGTTGTAGACCTACAAAAGGAGAAGTAGAATATTGAAATTTGTAGGAATTCTAAAACTAAGGAGATTTATTTTTCCTTGCAAAGATTCCTGGAATCAAAGAATATCGTGAATGGTAGGTGGATGTTGCAATGACACAATAGCAAGCTTAAGCATAACTCAATATTGTTTGTTTATATTTGTTAACGAAGGAAGAAAAACAGAAATGTATATGATTTAGTTTGAAACATAAAGTAGCATTTGAAAAACGAAATAATTTTTTATGCAAATGGTCAAGACAATCAAAAACATAGTTTCCCATTGGCTTTGCTAATAAACATAGAGAAAACTAATCCCTGCATAACACAGTAGATAACAAACAAACTTGTACATATACTATTACACAGATAACTTTGGATGAAGAATCCAAACCTACTATGCTTTTACTATTTCTTTTAGTAAGGAGATATGTTTTTGTTTATTTTCCCAACATTTTTAAAAACCTAAAACTTTTTTGAACTCTCTAATTTTGTCAAAATCACAGACTTTTTAAACCTCCCCATAAACTTACCAACCTTTTTTGTATTACATAACTATGGTGTAAAGTAATCCTTAGCCATTTAAGTTTATGGAATTGAAATGCAAAGTACATTGGGAAAACAAGAAAGTTAAGGATTAAGATCTACATAGGCTTTAAGGATTTTCATCCCATAAGTATTGTTGCCATAATCAAAATAAAGTGTGTCTCTTTTGCTCTTACATCATAAGTTTGAAAAGGTAACAAAGTGGAGTTGGATGAACAAATTCTAATATATGCATGCATGCACTAAATTATTTTGATTGCTTCCTTAAAATATTTAATAAAAACTTAAGTCCATAATGATTAATTAACATGGTTCTTTTAAAAATTACTTATGTAATCATGTTTTTTCTCAAACCCATTGGTCAAAACTCTGAAAAAAAAACTTTCATATTTGCAAAGTTATAGGCACTATGGAAAACACCTTTCATATTAGCAAATTTCTATGCAAATTCAATGTTTTGAATGGAGTGTTCAAAAATGATAATTTTTTGTAAATCTTGAAAAAAACCTTTCCTATTTGCAAAGTTTCTAGGCACTATGGAAAACACCTTTCATATTCACAAAGTTTTAAGCAAATTCAATGTTTTGAATGGAATTTTCAAAAATGGATAATTTTTGTAAATCTTACCCATTAGGAAGAGGTTATGAGAAAAAAAAACAAAGTTTTAAGCAAATTCAATGTTTTGAATGGAATTTTCAAAAATGGATAATTTTTGTAAATCTTACCCATTAGAAAGAGGTTATGAGAAAAAAAAAACTTTTTTTTTTATAAACCAAACAATTGAGTAATTGGGTGGTAACAATCTTATCCTCAAAACTACTTCGCTCTACAAAATAATTATGATGTCATTATTGCATCAGATGCATTTGATTTTTGAGTTTTTTTAATGTTATAACATGTTTATATAATTTATTTATTTTTTCAGGGTTTTGAAAAATGATTTTTGAGTTTTTTTTTTAATGTTAAATATATTTACATTAATTTTTTTTTTTCAGGGTTTTGAGAAATGAGAAATAATTTAAATGGAATCGAATTCTCATGGTATTACTCAAAATAATAAAAAGGAGGTATAGGATAAGCCTGCTTAAAACTAGCTATGAAGCTTTGGAAGAACAGAAGAGTTGTCACGGCTGATAGTTTGGAATGGTCAAAATGGAAAGACAGTACAGTAGAAATCCCCTCAAGCTCAATATGATAGTTAGGAATTAGAATGGCTCAGGAAATGTTCTGTGTAACCTTCTAGGCTTTGATTAATTTTAAGCCAATTAGGCCCCAAGAGTTATTGGCCCAAAGGACTTCTAACTATTTATGTGCCTCAAAATGAAATCCTGGAAGCGCAAGCGCTGGAGTGGGAGAAAGGGGTCATCTACTGGAATGGTGTGTATCAGCGCTTTTAGATTCAATTAAGCCATCTTAGCAATAACTAGGCTAAAGAGTGTTAATTCTTGGGTTGAAAAGACATCATGATCTTAGTCAGATCAGAGCTCTTATCATTCAAGATTCTAAGGTCATCATGAACCTGGTCAAGAAAGAATTCTCCACCTGGAAGCTGTGTTTCTCCCTCCATCATGAACCTGGAAGCTGTGTCTCTTAAATAAAATCAAGAAGATACGAGTTCTTTTAATATTTACTAAACATAAGATAGAAGATATTTATAGGATTTAGAACAAGCCGGTTTATCCCAATTTTTATTATTAATATTAATAACTACTTTTAATGAATTTAGTCATACTCCTTTGTTTTTGTGAATCTTCAGGAACAGCTATGAGTTCAAAGCTAAGAATTGTTTAATGAAGTGTATGTCTAAACAGGTACAAGTCAATATTTCAAGGTATCTCTAAAATTTAAATAGATACACCCACCTGAAGGGTTTTGAACCATGGTCATGTTAATTCTTAACAAACTAAAAACGATTTATTTTTAGTTAACATGGTGTCAGAGTGATTTGACCAACCACACTGAAGAGGAGTTTGGTATGCCAAGTCAAGTGTTCTACATTCGATAATGGATACAAGGCTTTTGCCTGGTGGGAATTTCCATTAAAATTCCAGCCAAGGCCGAGTAGTGGTTATTAAAATTCCAGCCAAGGCCGAGTAGTGGTTACTCCCATCGCTTAGGCTGCAAGGTTCAGTTATTTGGGTTGCAGGATTTTGTTATAAAACATTACAAAATTTATTAATCACACAAAAATGTTTTAGGCAACCTAACCTAAACCTAATAGCATGGTTAAATGACAGACTTCTAACTTAAAACTCTTCGTACACCTGGATATCATAGAACTTGCTGCTTCATTAGATAATTCTACAATTGCATCATAATTACTCCAATTCTGCTAATTTTCTGGCTATGAATTTGCATATAAGCAATCACACAAGCCTGCAACACTCGGAGTCTAACTTACTCCTGAAATCCAAGATTAAATATAAATCTTCCACTCCGACCTACTTTCAACCGAGATTTTAAGAATATAGACTCATTTAATATCAAATGTAACGCTATACACTGTTTTCACCTCAAATCTCATATAATGTACCAGTTTTGGCCCAAACTGTTCCGAATAATTATTTAAATCGCACGAAACCGGGCACTTTGACCTGTTTTCCCATGGAAGTTAAGAATATGGACTTCTTTAAGATCAAATATATAATGCTATGGAATGTTTTCATCCTCAAATTTCATAAGATGTAACAGGTTTGCACTAAATAGTTCGAAAGATACTTTAAATTGCACAAGTCCGACCAGTCTGACCTATTTTTCACTTAGATATAAGGATATAGACTTCTTCTTTAACATCAAATGCAAGGCTGGGGACTGTTTTCACCTCAAATTCCACAAAATGTACTAGTTTTCACCCAAATTGTTTGAAAGAATACTTTAAATTGCAGAAGGATGGGGAATCTGAACAGCTCTGAACGGTTCAAACCTAACCTCCGACAATATACTTCCATGCTTTCCGATCCAAACAAAACTCTTGCTCAAATCAAGCCCAATATCACTGACAAATATCGGTTATAAAATGAATCGACGGCCATTCTAAGATCTGAACCCATGTACAATAGTTAAAATGCACATAATATAACCATTAAAAATAAACAGACAGACCGAGTCTCAATAACAACTATTCCTGCTCAAATTTTACCAAGAAAAGTCCACCAAAAACCTTGAAATGCAGCAAATTCGGTGACAGGGGAGGGTTCGATGTCTGATTCACCGCAATATATCTCTCTATTCAATTTATGTAGAAGAAATAGTAAACAAGTGAAGTATGGGTGAACCCAACAATAACTGATTGTTAAGCCAAATAACAGCTTTGCATAGGAGCTGTAAATTAACTCCGCAGAAAGAAAGGTTAGCCCAATTGAATTAACGGTAAAAGCAATAAAATGACAATTCTAGTACCAAAATCCATCAATACTAAAACGTCCAGCTAAAGGTAAACCACTTTGTGAGAAGACAATAGTCAGTTTCAAACTTAACAGGGATAACTAGTGTGTAAGGAAATGAAGTGTAGCCAATCGACACTAATCCAAAGTATTTGCCACTTTCATGCAAGCCCTAAAGCTACATAGCTTCTTCGTTATTATGCTACGATGTCAGATGCCCAGAAATTATGGAGTCGAGTATTGAGCAATGGGTTTGAAATCGGTGAAGAGGGGGTTGTACTAGTTATTGATTCTAACAGCCCACGGAGCAAATCAACACCATCTTCAGCCAGCGAGTGCAGGGTATGCAGAATTAGATGACGAGACCTGTTTCATATAAGCGAATGCGCAAAATAAAATACATTGTAATTATATTACAATTTATAACCCCGGAGTTGAAAAGTTGCAGTCTTCAAAAACAAAAATTGTTGTCCACAAGTTAAATCCACTATCCTTGTTAAGTGTGCAAAACTCTTTCAGTTGAAAAAAATGTCATTGCCAAGAAGAACAATTAGTGCTCATAGCTCAAAATTGCAATGATGCTTGCAAAATTTTGTCCATAGTACAAAAAATAGCAGGCATATTTACAACCTCTACCACCATAAAAAATTCCAGGCATTGGAAACCGTCGAGTCGAAAATCAATAGTATATTATTGAGATTGACTCAAATGTTTCACAGTAAGTCATGAGAGTGTTTTTCCTGGACAAAGTTATTGGTCTCTTACTCTGCAGCTTTTGTGAACCATGAAGTCAATCAATCTCCAACCTCACCATGAAAATTCTAACACCCTCTGTTGTCCTAAAAAATCAGTGGCCCAATTGCACCTTTTACCAATGCATATTGGTATGACATAAAAAAAAAATGTTGCCATGTTTACATTTATAATCAGATGTAAGCAAGACGGAGAAGAGGGTTAGATATACAACATTGAAATATAGCATCTGGTAATGAATAGTGAGAATACAAACCTTTAAAGAGATTATTATCAAATGCCATCTATTTCAATTCGAAATCTGTGATCAACAAACTTTGTATGAAAAAACCAACATCCTTCTCACATTCTACCAATACATACAACATCGCTCGTATAAATTAACCTTATAAAAGTTGGATTTGGTATCACATCAAGAAATTGTATGGCTTGTTTACATTTGCAACAAGCACGAACTGGCTAAAAGCAGGACAAGGAGGAGGGTTGATAAAGAACATTAACATTGAGATATTATATTTGATCATTGAAAAATGTACAAACCCCTCAAAGAGATAAGCCAAGGAGAATCAATTGACATCTATTTCATCTCAAAATCTCTGATCAACAAACTGTGTATTTCAGAGCTTTTCAACTCCAATTGGGAAAAGCTGTTGTAGGAGAAAATATTTCCCCTCTTCATATGTAGTGACTCACTACAGTGCAAAGAGCAAACTCCATTGATGTTGCAGGGCTCCAAATCTGAGGAACAGAGTCAGACAAGTGAGCAAATGATTTGGACAACAGATCTAAGGATCCCACACTTTGATCCATAATCACTTAGTTTCTGCATCACTAAACTGGTAATGAAGGAAACTCAAATCTTCAATAACATCGTAGAGATAAGCCCATCTCATCTGTAAGTTCATTCAGTGTGCCCGCAAATGATTTGCTGTAGCTGAAGAAGAGGAAGAGGAAGAGGAAGACACAGAGTAGTTGAAGGATTTGGGTGGTGTTAACAGCGATCTGATGGAGTGGGCAAGGGAAGAGGCAATGGCTGCCTTCACCTGCCCTCTTTTGGGGATGTTCCTCATCGAATGAGTAGGCATCTTGAAATTTATGTTGATGGACTGAATTCGATGAATTAAGTGGCAAAGGAAGGCATCACCCCCACAATCCATATGGACCTTCATGTGGCTAGAAACATTATAACAATGACATTCTTTCAAGATATATGTTTGACCATAGTAAATACCATGCAATTCTCTCAAAAATCAGTGTTTAATTCAATGCTTTCTTAGTGGAGCACATTTGGGTCTTTGTTGTCTAAACATTTCCAAAAAATATCCCACAATGCCTTCTTATAGTTGAACCAATGTGAATAAAAAATGGAAGAGAACAATAAATGCATCAAAGAAGCAATCACTCGAATTGTAAACAAAGTCTTGAAACTTGAAGAAGTTTGATCTAGAAAGCATGACATCTATTTCGTGTATGTCATTCTTATGGTAATTTATTCATTTAGAGAGAGAACATTTGTTGTTTCAATATGAGAAAAGGTGCAAGAGGAAATGCAACCACAATGTCCATGGAAACAAACTAGAGATAGCTATGCGTAGAATTGCAAAAAAGCAAATGGTTGTAGACCTGCAAAAGGAGAAGTAGAATATTGAAATTTGTAGGAATTCTAAAACTAAGGAGATTTATTTTTCCTTGCAAAGATTCTTGGAATCAAAGAATATCGTGAATGGTAGGTGGATGTTGCAATGACACAATAGCAAGCTTAAGCATAACTCAATATTTTTTGTTTATATTTGTTAACGAAGGAAGAAAAACATAAATGTATATGATTTAGTTTGAAACATAAAGTAGTATTTGAAAAACGAAATAATTGTTTATGCAAATGGTCAAGACAATCAAGAACATAGTTTCACATTGGCTTTGTTAATAAACATAGAGAAAACTAGTCCCTGCATAACATAGCAAATAACAAACAAACTTGTACATATACTATTAAACAGATAACTTTGGATGAAGAATCCAAACCTACTATGCATTTACTATTTCTTTTAGTAAGGAGATATGTTTTTGGTTATTTTCCCAACATTTTTAAAAACCTAGAACTTTTTTGAACTGTCTAATTTTGTCAAAATCACAGACTTTTTAAACCTCCCCACTAAACTTACCAACCTTTTTTGTGTTACATAACTATGGTGTAAAGTAATCCTTAGCCATTTAAGTTTATGGAATTGAAATGCAAAGTACATTGGGAAAACAAGAAAGTTAAGGATTAAGATCTACATAGGCTTTAAGGATTTTCATCCCATAAGTATTGTTGCCATAATCAAAATAAAGTGTGCCTCTTTTGCTCTTACATCATAAGTTTCAAAAGGTAACAAAGTGGAGTTGGATGAACAAATTCTAATATATGCATGCACTAAATTATTTTGATTGCTTCCTTAAAATATTTAATAAAAACTTAAGCCCATAATGATTAATTAACATGACTCTTTTAAAAATTACTTATGTAATCATGTTTTTTCTCAAATCCATTGGTCAAAACTCTGAAAAAAAACCTTTCATATTTGCAAAGTTATAGGCACTATGGAAAACACCTTTCATATTAGCAAAGTTCTATGCAAATTCAATGTTTTGGATGGAGTGTTCAAAAATGATAATTTTTGTAAATCTTGAAAAAAAATCTTTCCTATTTGCAAAGTTTCTAGACACTATGGAAAACACCTTTTATATTCACAAAGTTCTAAACAAATTCAATGTTTTGGATGGAATTTTCAAAAATGGATAATTTTTGTAAATCTTACTCATTAGGAAGAGGTTATGAGAAAAAAAAATATTTTTTTTAATAAACCAAACAATTGAGTAATTGAGTGGTAACAATCTTATCCTCAAAACTACTTAGCTCTACAAAATAATTAAGATGCATTTGATTTTTGAGTTTTTTTAATGTTATAACATGTCTATATAATTTATTTATTTTTTCAAGGTTTTGAAAAATGATTTTTGAGTTTTTTTTTAATGTTAAACATATGTAAATAATTTTATTTTATTTTCAGGGTTTTGAGAAATGAGAAATAATTTAAGTGGAATCGAATTCTCATGGTGTTACTCAAAATAATAAAAAGGAGGTATAGGATAAGCCTGCTTAAAACTAGTTATGAAGCTTTGGAAGAACAGAAGAGTTGTCACGGCTGATAGTTTGGATTGGTCAAAATGGAAAGACAGTACAGTAGAAATCCCCTCAAGCTCAATATGATAGTTAAAACTAGTTATGAAGCTTTGGAAGAACAGAAGAGTTGTCACGGCTGATAGTTTGGAATGGTCAAAATGGAAAGACAGTACAGTAGAAATCCCCTCAAGCTCAATATGATAGTTAGATATGATAGTTAGGAATTAGAATGGTTCAGGAAATGTTCTGTGTAACCTTCTAGGCTTTGATTAATTTTAAGCCAATTAGGCCCCAAGAGTTATTGGCCCAAAGGCCTTCTAACTATATTATAAGTCCATGTTATTCATGTGCCTCAAAATGAAACCCTGGAAGCGCAAGCGCTGGAGTGGGAGAAAGGGGTCATCTACTGGAATGGTGTGTATCAGCGCTTTTAGATTCAATTAAGCTATCTTAGCAATAACTAGGCTAAAGAGTGTTAATTCTTGGGTTGAAAAGACATCATGATCTTAGTAAGATCAGAGCTCTTATCATTCAAGATTCTAAGGTCATCATGAACCTGGTCAAGAAAGAATTCTCCACCTGGAAGCTGTGTTTCTCCCTCCATCATGAACCTGGAAGCTGTGTTTCTTAAATAAAATCAAGAAGATACGAGTTCTTTTAATATTTACTAAACATAAGATAGAAGATATTTATAGGATTTAGAACAAGCCGGTTTATCCCAATTTTTATTATTAATATTAATAACTACTTTTAATGAATTTAGTCATACTCCTTTGTTTTTGTGAATCTTCAGGAACGGCTATGAGTTCAAAGGTAAGAATTGTTTAATGAAGTGTATGTCTAAACAGGTACAAGTCAATATTTCAAGGTATCTCTAAAATTTAAATAGATACACCCACCTGAAAGGTTTTGAACCATGGTCATGTTAATTCTTAACAAACTAAAAACGATTTATTTTTAGTTGACATGGTGTCAGAGTGATTTGACCAACCACACTGAAGAGGAGTTTGGTATGCCAAGTCAAGTGTTCTACATTCGATAATGGATACAAGGCTTTTGCCTGGTGGGAATTTCCATTAAAATTCCAGCCAAGGCC